>CAJPEX010000034.1:151174-270870 GCA_905338405.1 Notodromas monacha | reverse complement strand
CACTCTCGTGAAAAGACCGTCAATTCTTACCTTTAAATTCAATAACTTCTTTTCCTAATTTCTCATCCATTCCATATCACATTTTCAGCTTTGTGAGTTTGTCTGTTTGACATATCTTTTTCTCACAGTAGAGACGATCGGAAATTGAACAGCGCACCAAGTTCATGTCTTGAAAAAGCTCTAAATGCAGCGATTTTGCTTCAAAATAATTTTTTTGATCTCGTGCAAATAAACCAGGGCCAGGGGATCATTCTTTTTTAGCACAAGTAACGATTTTTGCGAAGGTTTTTGAGCCGTTTTAGTCCATGACATTTTTTTGTGGGTTTTTAAGCATCCATTTTTAATGAATTTTTTGTGAAAAAAAATAAAAATAAACCCCCCCAGCATGACAATGATCGATGTTGAATCGGAAGATCATTTGATTAATTCGCGATTTGTCCCATTTGACTCGGATCATAGGGGAAAATACGATTGATTTTCGTTTTTCTTTTATAATTCTTGTTACTCGCCAGTCGAATGATTTTTTTTTAAAGCATCGGCGAGGTCAAGGGTTCTGATGGATTTTCGCTCAACGAAAAAAGTTTCAAGTTAGTTTATGTACTTAATTCTGTTTTCTTGTTGGTGTTATTTTCCACTGCGATTTTATCGGTACTTTCCAGTACCATTTCTTTGCATTATGCATGCGGATGTCGCTCGTGAATCTGCATTCAGACAGTTTTAAATGTAGCGAAAAATCTGCTGTCTCATGCGATTTAATGCGGAGTCTCGTTTCTTTTCTTCAGTGCGGTATTTAATTTAGAAATAAAGATGCAAGTTTTAAATTTACCCCGTGTTAATTGATTAGAGCTGATGGATCAGTGCTCAATGAAAATTTGGACACGCGTAAAATTGACAATCTTCAGCTTGATCCAGGAATGTCTGTTCCCTTCTCGAATGTTTTCTTCGCCAAATTAGCATTTCAATTAGGAAAAAACGCCCAGATATTGATTTAATTTCTTTTCGTATGCTTGATAGTCAGCTTATATCAGGTGACTCAAAAGTTTGGTTTTCTTGATTGAAAATCGCAGTCAGTAAAACAGTGGAAATAACTAGAGTATTATTTTTTCAATACTGAAACACAGTATTGAAAAGTTTTCCAAAAATAAAGCTGCGATTGAGTTTGTTGAGGAAATTTCCTAAAGGAGTATCCAGTAATTATTTGTCTGTCGTCATTGCATGAACTTTTGAATTGACCCAGTTCATGGCGTGTTCCCAGCTTTCCGGTCCCCGGGTTCGAAATGCCTTCTGGTCAGTAAGTAATAGTACGTTCAAGGGCTGGTTCAGCTCTGAAGGATTCAGGATCGTGAAAGTACTAATTTTACGATTCTGGTTCTCTTCCTGTATACACCGGGTTTTCTACGAACTGGGCCAATTAAAGAGCTTTTGAAATTACGTGCAACAGTTATTTCAGTCCTCGTCCTGGGTTCCGGAAAAAAAAAGAAGTTTCGATGATTGATTGGGCGACTGACCTGAACAGTACTCATTCAATCTTCGCTTGTGAATGCTTTATAGTTTAGACGATTATCACCCACAGTATTTTCGAAGAATTTGGTACCTCAAGAAGTTGACAATAGTATAAGTTCAACCTTTTTGTGTAATTGTTTCGTCTTGCGAGGATAACGTTGTTAGGAATATTATGAATATGCAGTGAGACCCCAAGATGCGGACAAAATTGATGCATCAAGAGTGTCCCTAAGTTGAATTATCCCTGAGTTGAGTCTTATTTTCCCATAGACTTACATTATATAATTTTTAATTGGTGTTTTATGGAAGANTGAGTTGAGTCTTATTTTCCCATAGACTTACATTATATAATTTTTAATTGGTGTTTTATGGAAGAAATATTCTTCAGAATTCGATGAAAAAATTTTTTTTTCCGCTTGAATTGATCCAGTGAATATATTTTCAAGTCAATAAGAGCATTTTGAACATTGAATAGTGTATCTCTGTACTGTACATTGAAATGTTGGCATCTACAAAAATAACATTCATGTTACAAAGAGAGAAGGAAGTCCCTCTATGCAATACGTATTTTTTTAATTAGCTGAATGGATGGGAAAATGATGGGAGAAATGATTAAGAAGTTTTTTTTGCCTAAATCTTAGGGTTGGAAATATCTGTTTCTTGCAATCAAGTCAAATAAAATTCAATTTTTGTGAAATTTATTGGCAATTTTATCATGCGATGTCCTCATGTTGAGTCAGTGTCCATATGTTTGGCCTTTTTTATTGAAAAATAAATGCACCTATGTCAAATTGTCCTCATGTTGAGGTGTCCGCATGTGGGGGTCTCACTGTAAATGAATAAATGAAACTAAATAGTTTGGTTGGGCTATGACCAAGGTGTAATTTCACCCTATTTTAATGTTGTAAGTTACACTTGAAAAAACACAATTTAAATCTTGCAAATTCTCTGGAGTATCATGATCAAGAGCTCACGATTTAATGAATCAAAATATAGTGAGAGTGAAAACAGGAAAATTATCCTTCAAGGATAAATAAGAGTTTTGTAGAGTATCACCATTTGAGTTTTCCTGAAATTTGGTAATGATGCAAAACCGTGGAGGTTCAAGAAAAGGTGTCTATTGGCATCAAAGAGGTCCAAGAGTGTTTCTACACGTTCCTGTGTAAAAAACTCTTAAGACTAAGAGTAGAAGCTATTAAATCGCACTGTTTAATATGGAAACGGTAAATAAAAACGATGTTTGCTTTCTGAAAAACGGATTTGAGTTGCTTTTGTTAGCAGTGTTAAATTTTACTTGTAGTGATGCTTTGCGTCATTATATTCAGATTTCAGAATTTTCCCCATATTTGCATCTTTGTGAACGTAAATTATAATATTAAAAATTTTAACCCCAATTTCCAACAATTCTTCACAGAATAGCTCCGAGTTCATTCAGGAAAGTCATTTTCTAACTCTATTTCATCCTGTTGTTTTTGAAATGTTTGCCATTATAATGTAATTCAATTTTTTGAAAAAAATTATGAGCATTTGCGAAATTAAAAAAGCAAATGCCATTCGAAAGCCAATAATATTTACATTGTCGCCCAAAAATATGGAGGCTGCATCGGTCTCAATTTTACACGTGACAGTTAGAATTAAATTCCCTTCTTGCTTCGTCAAGTTTTCGGGAAGTACATTTTAAAAAGCAAACAAGCGAATGAGTCAGAATTTTTCATTGGTAGAATGTTGGTTGGTGTGTGAGAACTTTTAAAGAGATAGTGCCAGTAGAAAGGAAAAGCATTTTCATTCCCGAGAAAAATCGCAACCCGCGTCATCGAACCTGGGATTCCCGTCACAAATTCATCAATGACTCATGCATTCTTCTCGTTTCATGCTACAGGTCACAGGATGTATTAAAATACAGTAGAAACCTTTTTCCATCGCTATGTGATAAATTTGCTCTGATCTGGGATAAACTCCTTGTGCGAAGCTCGATTCTGCCTCAGCGGATGAAAATATTAAAAACATGTCGAAAAAATCGAGGAAATTGATGGAATTTGAAAACTCGGATCGTTTCCAGGTTACGGTTATATCGGGCAGGTGTCGCACTCGGTCACCCAACGTTCCCGAAATGAAACTTCCAGCATAATTTACGCGAAACTCAATTAAATGAGGAAGATATGACTGAAATATTGTACTTGGAAATGTTGGGAAATAATTCGAATCAGGGTGAAGCGAACAAAATGTGTGACGAAAAACTTCTGATTTCTCCGCAACATCATTAAAATTCAAGAAGCTGTCAACTAAAATATGCTAGAGTCAGCACAGCGACTTTGACTGATTCTTGAAACAGTCAATTTTTCATACAGCCCCTTTTCTAAAGTTATAATCTATCCAATTCAACGATCTTCGACAACCTCCGTGTGTTATGCGAGGCGTCGATTATCCGAAGTAAATCTTTGCGAACCTGAAATTTCTTCAAAAAATTGTTGAGATGATTGAAAGTTTGAAACGACATCTTGTTTCTAGGTTTGTGAAACCAGAAACGAAATTTTACCTCCCCACTCGAAACTAATGTATTTGTGAAGCCGGCATTTCTGAAAGTTTTCATGCTTAATATCAAATGTTTTCCGATTTTCAGAGCATGAGCAAAACGAAGTTTTTGAAATATTTCCGTAGATGCAAATATTATCAAGAGGGAGTCAACTGTAATCTGTAATTTGAGAGGAATCTCAGTGTCAAAAAGCAGTAAGTCAACTCACGGAAAAATTCAGTGGCATTTATTTGCATCGGCTTTTTTTGCTAGTTTCGAAGATACTCACAGGAAGTATACAATTGTAAATGTCAACGAAAAACAATCTTTGAGACACTTTTCGCCATGCCACACTCCATTTTTTTTTCATCACATCACTTCATGGTTTCTTTTCCTTCTACTGTGTTCAAGAGAATCAAGGCTACAATGAAAATTTATGACATGACGAAACGTGGGAAGCAGATCCTTTTTCTCCGCATAAATCTGTCGTCTGAAAAGGAAATGGCGATTCCAAGGCTGCAATAAATATGTTCTCAATAGGAAAATCGCTGGGTAAGAAGTCTTGTGTGGTGTAATAATGAAGAGGTGAACAAGATTAAAAGACGCCTGTCAGGAAAATACCATAAGAAAATAACTGTGAGGAACAAATTGGCAACTCTGCTGACCTTTGGAAAAAAGTGAGAGAGAAGATTGCTGTCGGCAATATGTGGTCAGTTCGTTTGCAGAAGCATCAGAAGCACCCACTTGACCCCATTTTTGTTTCGTTTTTGTGGCACAGGTATGAGAAAGTAGGTAACACCTTTTTTTTTTTTAATTTCATGCCAATCGTCCTTCGATGAATTCTGAAATTTATTTGTGGATTTGTCGCGTCATCAAAAATTGCAAGACTTTTATTTGACATTGTGAGTAGGTGAAGAATAATTTTTCGAATGCGTAAGAAAAAAACTGAGGGGTTAAAAGGGTTTCAGAATCTTGCCAGTGCAAAAAAAAACCCCGATGTTTTTGAATTTTGAAACTCACAGAAAAAAAAATCATTCCTTGATACGTAATTATTGAAATATGTGGCGTCTGAATGTTCAAATGTCGCTCACTTATGAAATACAATAAAAATGTATGACATTTTGAAACATTATTGAATTCGCGAACAAAAATTCTACATTTTTAAAGATGGACGAAAAATGTAATTTTATTTTTGTCTGAATTTAGACGTTCTTGGATACTGTATATCAATCGGTTCTGCTTGAATTTTTTTCTTGCTGAGAAGCTAGATTTTAAGCTGATCGATTCTTTTTTTCAACCCTTTCAAAACTGGACACTGGAATATTTAGATTCGTTTTATGCAAAATATGCAGGAGAAAAATCATGAAGATGAAGTGATCGTCTCAGTTATTCCTGTCATCGTGTCACGTGCTTCGTATTGCCTCGGATTCACCACTGGGACTGACTTTATTTCCGGAATAGTATAATTCGCATCATTGATGTTCTTTATTCAATATCTTTTTCCTTCATTTATTCTTGTGCTCTCAGTCTCCGTTACATAGATGTCGTCTAAATGCTGCTTATTCGAAATTCGCGTCGTTTAAATTGTTTGTGGCTGTTGAAGCAACATCTACGTGACTTTCCTGAAAGCAAGGTCGTGACTCGTGAGGTTAGCATAGAAAGACTTTCGATTTCGATTTTTTTGGGTGCTGAATTGCGTGAACAAAATGGGTATGTTTTGTTATACTTAGGTGTCGCCCCTTGTATTGAAGGATCGCGTGATTCCAAAATGGGATTATTGTCGTCAAGCCTCTCCTGGAATTCACTCGTAAAAAAAAATCTCATCTTTCTGCACAACTGGTCCAACATTTTACTGCTAAAAAAATCCTGAAAGCCAGTCATCAAATCGTACTGCAATGATGTTGTCTGCCAAAACCGAAATATTTCCGTTGCAAGAAAAATTGGAATTATCTCGTCAATCACCTCGATGAAGTTGTTCCCTGATTCCTTACAATAGTTATTCAAATTACGAAGAAAGTCCAGTTTTGCCAGACCACGGGGTGAAAAAACCAATTTCGGGGGAACAATGTTCGACGACTTTATTCCAGTTCATCAGAAAAATGAAATTCCTAAAGGCGAGGTTATTTCTGACGATGATATTCCCTGACGAGTTCAAATATTGACGACATTAAACCCGTGTGACCAAGCGGGATTATTTAAAAAATGGGAGAATTTAAACAATGGAGAAAAATGGGAGAAGATAATTTTAAAAATATAGAATGGGGTGCTAAATTTCAGGAAAAGTACTGTTACTCAGTCATTCCGGAGCCATAGAAATAAAAAAAGCATCTTTTTCAAGTTCAGTGAAAAAATTGAGGAGACATTTTCCGACTTCCGCGAATTTTTCGGCATGTGTTTTTGGCACGTTTACAGAGCCAATAAACGTCTCAATTTTTCTCTTTCCGTTGTAATGCCCGACAAAATTTCCTCACTTCGACGTAAGTATTTTCTGAATTGAGTTTAATTTGTTCGCTCCACTGGCCAGCGATTCAGGCGACACCTGCCTGAAGCTCCTTCCTTTATTCTATCTGAGGCACACAAAAAAAAAAAAATTCGGAACTCTTAAAAAAATTCTGAAAATGTTTCGATAAATGAGGAGAAAATATCCACTGGGTTCGTAAATAACCCCCGTGCTCGTAAACGATCGTAAAAATCTCGAAATTTGTATCTGAACCTGGTTCTTCAAATCAGACAATTTTTTATTTATTTTTTAGATGCGCATCGGGAATTTAGGTTTTAAGCTATAATCTTGCCAAAAGTATTAAATTGAATGAAAATTTTAAACATTCCACTGCCACTCGTGAACATTTTGCGGGTTTTCTAAGCATGGTTTCATCACAACCTCCCAAACCCTTTGAACGAATGATTCGAAAACATTCTCCATATTCCATATGCAAAACTCATCTTCAGACAAACCGCAACCGGAACTTATTTTGTCGATTGCCTGTTATACTGGCGGGTCACGTGTTCATATTATTTCTCTTGCCCTTCGGCGAGGGGCTGCATCTTTTCTTCTTCTTTTCTTTCTCGAATAAAAATGCTCTTTTTATTTTATTGTGCCCTTCCTCGTCATCTGACGTGTTTTCGGATGGGCCAAAAGGAAGGGACAAACATCACGCGGGGTATTAGGCAACCCAGGGAATTGCAAATGCCCTTCATCATCATCCTGGGCTGAGAAAAACTCGGGCGGGAAAAGCAGGTTGTTTTGCAGTCAGTCCGAGCCTGCGATCGCGTGTTGTTGTTGCTGCTGCTGCTGATCCACAGAAAGAATTTGCTTCTTCATGTGCTACGATAGTTTATCATATTTTTTTATTTTTATAAGCACGATTTTTTTTTTATTAATTCGAAGCCCTCTCGGAGTTGAAGAGTCGTTTGTTGTTCGCGCGTCCTGTCATTATTGGGTCGTGTTCCATGATTTTACGAGCGTTTCGCCTCAGGCGCATTCTTGACGATGAAGCTGAGACGTGTGTGTGTGTGTTTATTTTGTGGGTCGCAGTCGATTGTGACGTCAGGGTTGCCAATGAGAGGGGGTTTTTGATTTAAGAACCTCCCGGTTTAGCGAATGTTTTCCCCCTCGATCTATTTATTTATTTATTTTTAGTGGGGAGTGAACGATCGTCAAGAAATTACAGTGAAATATTCGTCGGGGTGAGAGAATTGACCCATTGTTCGGATAGTGCAATTTATCAAATAAATGTGGAGCTTTGTTAAAGAACTGATTGGTTCCCGATCCAAAAGAAAGTTCAAGTGAGTAATTTTCGAGCTATGTATGAAACGTGAATCCATTTCTGATCCCTCGGGGACTTTTCATTTTTTTTGGTGAATGGATGATCGATTATACTGTAGTGATGCATATTGTACATAAAATATCAAGAATTATTTTCAACCAAGAATTTGTAAATTGTTCGAATTGATCAAAAATAAGCAAACAAACATTATGAAAAAATCGTTGACACGCACATTTCTGTCGTCGCGCTGATTTCAAGATAAAATAAGTTTTTCCGCTGTTTATTTTTGCGAAGAGGGGGTCGATTAATGCTGTGCAAATTTCGCCCATAATCCGACTCAAATTGCGCCAAAAAACCATGTTCACGAGGCCTCCATTTATTTGGGATACTTCGATATAGTAATGACCAATTTTTAGTTTTTCGTCCGATGAATTTGATAATGGGATTTTGAAAGGAAAATTACCTTTGCGAAAAAGGTTTTCTCCAATAAAAAGTTAAATTGTGTATGACGTTAACCTAAGAAAGCGTGTCGCCATGTTTTTTATTTTATAAAATTGCAAACCATTCCGTAACCAAACATGGATAAAGAAATCTTCGAGACTATCCATGTGCTGTTTATATCGAATCTGGTTTCTCCCAATTATGAAAGACTGGCAACTTTTCCGAAAGTTTTTGTCAGGGACTGAAGAGGTTTTTTTGACAAGAAGGAAAATTAATCGAATGTGTATTTGATTTTAAAATCAGGAGAACGGAAGATACTTGGGGATAAGGAGTACAAAAAATGCAGCAATCATCCTCTAAGCAGTGAATAACTCAACGAAGTTAGTTAATTTGATCAGTATTTCAAATAGCTTTTAAGACTAAATTTGCTGAACTTTACTGAAATGTTTTCAAATAATTTTTGAAAATATACAAATTTCGATTCAAAAATAAATGACGCTTTCTGAAAAAACACATTACATAACTTCACTCCTTAATACCGTCTACAGGTATCTCATTTAAACATCCTATCTTTTGTGCTGACGATTTATCTTCCAAATTCGCGAAAATTCGGTGGGTTCCTTTTTTGGCACCTGGCAGCTCGCTATATTTCGAGGTTACGACTTCCTTTAATGTTCTCGATTGTTGTGAACTTCTCGAAAGTTCGAAAACTGAATCGCAAAACTTTTCGTCATGCTGAGAGGTGATTGATAAATAATTTTTAATCATTCATGTTTTATTCGTAGCCAATTTGTTGTCATTCGTAGATTGATATCGCAAAAATATAGGGAAAGGTGAGGTTACATGTGAAGAGAATAGTTGAGGTTTCATTCGTCCTGATGTCAGTTTTTTTCAAAGAGTTGAATCTTTTTTTTTACATTTTTAAAAATTGTGTTTTTGTAGAATAATTCAAATATTATATGGGTTCGATTTAAGTATGGGAGAATGTTTTGCGTGTGGATTTTTCGTGCTTCGAAACGTATTCATGAAAGTTCCAAGGACTTTCTTCATGTCATAATGAAATCCTGAAAACCCTAGAATTTCGCACACGCCGCAACAGTCTCTTTTTTATTTTATTAGAAATTGCACTGTATTTCCGGTTTTTTTTTTTCGGATCGAAACATTTTCTTTCATATTTTGCCAATGGGCAACCCTGACTCCTTTTTTAGGTTAGTTCGGCCCTCGGGGGAGGGTTTTTCTTGCTTGAAGATGGCCTGCGAACGTAAAATTGGTGCCCTCAACTGGTGCGCAGTTCACGTCTCGAACCTCTTCTATTTTTCTGGAGCTCACCTTGAGATTGAGATTCCAAAGGCCCCTCCAGGGTTTTTACCTGTTCATCCCCTTCCCGCCTTTCTTTTTTTTCTACGAAAAAATGAAAAGCAACGACCTTATTCTTTTATGCTGGAACATATATATTCTTGGAAGAAACAAAAAAAATCGAAGGAAAGAAAGCCGTGGCAAGTGCGCAGCCACTGAAGTAACTGCGCAGTTCCTCGTATAAAACGGGTTCATGTTGTGGGCCTGAAGTTGAAGCCTTGTGTGGGTCCTTGAGAAAATCATGTAGCTAAAAAATCCCTATTTTCACGCCAGGACGAAAAATCACATAATTCTGAAACTCGAGATAAGCGCAAAAAAAATAGTATGAAAATTTTGCGTGAAAGTTTGGACTTATTAAAAAAAATATTCCGACAGCAGCGGGATCCCAAAATAATTATTCACATGTGAGAAGGAAGTTCGTTTCATGGTACACTTCTCTTTTTTTACAACTGAGTCTTCAAACATTTTTTTCAATGATTAAAATTAATTTCAATAAAAGAAGGTCGAATTTCACGATTTCCAGCAGTCGAATTGAAATTTTTCATTTTGAACTGGGAATTTTTCTGCTTTTCTAGCTTCATGAGTGATGTTCAAATTTTTTTCTTTCTTAAAATTTCGACGTCGACCCTATGACAGATAAATTTGACGAAATAATTTCTGAAAGAAAAAGATAAATCACCATTTTTTATTTTATTTTACCCCGTGGGTTTCGCAGTCGTCATGAACGTTCGCAACGAAAATCGCCAACAATTTGTTTATAAAAATTGGGTACCTTTGTGAAACCGTACCAGAAATTATGACATCGTCTCTCGATTTGTTATTCTCAAAAAAATCTCTGCCCCCGGGGATTTTCTTGTCTCTTGGGATTTTGTCCAGCACCCGACGATGGAAAAAGAAGGACTTAATTCCCAACGATCCGCTGGATCGATGGTGATTCAGTACTGGATCAAGGATTGATTATTCTTGAAATGTTTTTTCGAAAGAATACATGTCCGAGACCGCATTTTTTCTCTTTTCGTCCCGCTTCGCAATTTGTAAACTTGAAAAAAAAGGATAAATCAAGTCGCTAGCGAAAAGAATAAGTTTCCGCGAACCGACGATACAAGATTCCAATTTCCACCCTTGTACTCTTGTCAACCGTAAAGCAACAGTTAAAGTACAGTTAAAAAAACGAAGCATTTTTCTAATAAAAACCAAGTCCTTCAACATACTTAAGATTCTCATATGTAAAAAGTCGACTAGCAATGGCCTAATTTATCTTTTTGTATAATATTAAATGCGAACCCATTTTCGGGGTGAAGCGTTTTTTTGCATGATCCCAGATTAAAGTGATCAAGGCCTAAATCGTTCAAGTTTGAACCTGTTCAGAATATCGGAGTTCAGAAAAAACAACAGTGGAATGAATTGTGTACAACGCGATAATTGAGACGAAACAAAAAAAAATCTGAAAGAGGAATTTAAAGAAATTTGAGTTTTAAAGATTTAAAAAATATTTTTGATTGCCCACGTTTTTATTGTGTTTCCTGAAATTTCGCTAGTTTAATTCCTTCCACAAGTAATAATATTTGACTTATTTTCTGGCGTGTATCTTCAATTGGAATGAAGTATAGTAAATTGTAAAATTATTTTTCAAGATGACTAAGTTGTCTTCCAGTCTTGGAAAGAAAGGGTCAATTTCCGTGTTCAATGATCGAATTACAGTATTTTGGCAAACAACGACATGAAACCCATGGTTTCCCCTTGGGGGGTTTTCCCCCCTAAAGCTGGGGAAACCCGCAACCCGATACTTTTTCCCCAATAGTCTATCTCTAAAAACCATCAAGCACTTCAACAAAATTTTTTTTTTTTGTTCGTTAACTTTGACACATTCGCAGAAACGTTTTCAACAGATGTTCGCAAATGAGATTTGCACAGTTGTGTAGAATTTGACGCTTAGACTTCCCTGTTTTTTTTTATATATTTATTTACAGGATGTTAATCATTTGTTTCTCCTGACTTCGGCAAGTGTTTAACATACGATTTAATTATTTACAGCTGGCGCAAGTGTGGAACGTTTTCTTTATTTTTTTTTCATCAAAGAATTGGAATTGTTTGTTCCAACTTGTTTTCTTTTTTTCTTCACCAGTTTCCCCGCGGTTTAAATTCACTGAAGCGTCGAATTATGAGAAACAGATCTTGGTTAAAGGGGGAGGAAAAATTTATGTTGAACTATCCTGGCATTTTAATCTTGCTCAAGGTTTGGATGCTTTGTTTTTCTAATCGAAACCCGAAACGAATTTCGTATTCTAAAGAAATCCCAAGTTAAAACCGGCGTTCGTTAATAAAAATAAAATAAAATCTGAAGCACATTCCAAGAAATGCGCATTATTTCGCTGTGAAAAGCCGAAAGAACGCGTGCTTCAAGTATTATGAACAAATGAAGGGATTTATTTATTTATTCACTGAATGTCAACAGTTCGATCGGGTTGTCTTTTGAAATTCGAACCTTGAATTCTCTTCGCGTGCTGAGATTTACTTTCAGGGGATTATATTTTCATTAGTATTCATCAAGATTAGAAATCCGCCGAGAATAGAAATATGCTTTGTCGCTGAATTTTTCAACAGCCATGTGCACGTGCGAAATTCGAGTTTACGTGAGAAGCATTAATTATCGGTCTCGTGGTCGTCCTGAAATTATTCAGATTTCCTGCGGTCATTCCGGAATATTCCTGCATTAAATGAACGAGGGTCGTTCATGAGTTCGTATCGATGACGTGTTTCTCTTGTTATTGTTAGAATATGTGGAATTTTTGTTTAGCCAGATTTGATAATTTCTTGATTTTCAGTTGAAATTTCGTACCCTGATTAAAACGACGAAAATTGGGGATTCAGGGGATATTCATTTGAAAGTGCCCCAAATGATTGAGAAGAAATACTTTTTTCGCCTTTATTTATTTTTTTAATTGCGGGCAGTTCAATTTTTAAAACCGAATATTTAGAATGATTAAAATAATTTTAGTAATTCGTTTTACCAATTTCAAGAACATCTTGCAATGACAAGAATTTCCGAGCTCGTTTTTTGTCGCGTTTTCCTCACTGGTTTTCACAGGGTTATATCCTCGTTTTCAGAGTGCAAAAAATTTTTTTCCTTCTTATCTGCATCATTTTCGGCCGACCTTGAGCATAAAATGTGATCATCAGTCATTCGTATCAAGCGTGAACGTAAAGAGGAACAGATTTTGCAAAGAAAAGTTAACATCACTCCGTGCGAAACTCGAAGTACCGTATAAAAAGCATTGAAATTGAATTTTCTTGTCAATTTTTTTCTTCGTTTTTTTATCCCTAATAATCGAGTCACGGATGAGGTTTTACTTATTTTCTTCGTAGACTAAATGACGTCATCTTTAAATACTCCACTGATCCGGTTTGAAGTTGCATCTTACGTAATACGAAGTTGAAGTTCTCGCGCTTCTGATGTATTCATGAATCTTTCGTCTTCTTGTGCGAAAATATACTCGATTTTAATTGTTAAAATACTGCTAATATGCTCCGTAAGTTTTCTTCTTCTCAACTTCCAATTCAGTCAAGGAAACCTTGGCGAAAAAAAATTTAAAAAGTTTTTCAATGCAGAATAAAGTTAAGGATGAGGTCTTCCTTTTCCTTTGTAGACTATATGACGTCATATTCAAATACTTCGCTGATTTGGTTTGAAATTGTATGGTACGTAATTCGAAGTTGAAGTTCTCCCGCTGATTTTTTGTGTGCGAATTTTTCAAAAATGTAAATATCAAAATATACTGCCGACTTACTACGTATATTTCTTCTTCGTAACTCCCATTTCTGCTGGGAAAACCTTGGCAAATTTTTTTCTTCAATGAAACCCCTGCCGGGAAAATGAGTAATTTTTTTCTGCCGATGTTCTATGGAAACACGCGCGGAAATCAAGTGCTTATTTATTTCAATCCCATTTCCAGATGTTTTTTTAGCCGCTTTAAATTCCGTGTTCTATCATATTTGCTTACTGTTGGGAACATGAGAACAGTTGGCATTTCGTTGTCAATTTCATGTCAATTTTTTTGCTTCGTAAAAAGATTATTTTTGGTTCAGGAAGTTGTATGAATTCTAAGAGTATACATTTTTCAGCTGATCGTTAAATGCGAACCCATTTTCGGGGGGAAGCGTTTTTTGCATGATCCCAGATTAAAGTGATCAAGGCCTAAATCGTTTAAGTTTGAACCTGTTCAGAATATCGGAGTTCAGAAAAAACAACAGTGGAATGAATTGTGTACAACGCGATAATTGAGACGAAACAAAAAAAATCTGAAAGAGGAATATTGAAAGAAATTTGAGTTTTGAAGATTTAAAAAATATTTTTGATTGCCCACTTTTTCATTTTGTTTCCTGAAATTTCGCTAGTTTAATTCCATACCACAAGTAAAATTTGAATTATTTTCTGGCGTGTATCTTCAATTGGAATGAAGTATAGTAAATTGTAAAATTATTTTTCAAGATGACTAAGTTGTATTCCAGTCTTGGAAAGAAAGGGTCAAATTTCCGTGTTCAATGATCGAATTACAGTATTTTGGCAAACAACGACATGAAACCCATGGTTTCCCCTTGGGGGGTTTTCCCCCCTAAAGCTGGGGAAACCCGCAACCCGATACTTTTTCCCCAATAGTCTATCTCTAAAAACCATCAAGCACTTCAACAAAAATTTTTTTTTTGTTCGTTAACTTTGACACATACGCAGAAACGTTTTCAACAGATGTTCTCAAATGAGATTTGCACAGTTGTGTAGAATTTGACGCTTAGACTTCCCTGTTTTTTTTTTTTATATATTCATTTACAGTATGTTAATCATTTGTTTCTCCTGACTTCGGCAAGTGTTTAACATACGATTTAATTATTTACAGCTGGCGCAAGTGTGGAACGTTTTCTTTGTTTTTTTTTTTTCATCAAAGAATTAGAATTGTTTGTTCCAACTTGTTTTTTTTTTCTTCACCAGTTTCCCCGCGGTTTAAATTCACTGAAGCGTCGAATTATGAGAAACAGATCTTGGTTAAAGGGGGAGGAAAAATTTATGTTGAACTAACCTGGCATTTTAATCTTGCTCAAGGTTTGGATGCTTTGTTTTTCTAATCGAAACCCGAAACGAATTTCGTATTCTAAAGAAATCCCAAGTTAAAACCGGCGTTCGTTAATAAAAATAAAATAAAATCTGAAGCACATTCCAAGAAATGCGCATTATTTCGCTGTGAAAAGCCGAGAGAAGGTGTGCTTCAAGTATTATGAACAAATGAAGGGATTTATTTATTTATTTATTCACTGAATGTCAA
This sequence comes from Notodromas monacha, assembly GCA_905338405.1. Lineage (NCBI taxonomy): Eukaryota > Metazoa > Arthropoda > Ostracoda > Podocopida > Cyprididae > Notodromas > Notodromas monacha. The sequence continues at coordinate 255,976 of CAJPEX010000034.1, read as the reverse complement.
CAGTTCGATCGGGTTGTCCTTTTGAAATTGGAACCTTGAATTCTCCTCGCGTGCTGAGATTTACTTTCAGGGGATGATATTTTCATTAGTATTCATCAAGATTAGAAATCCGCCGAGAATAGAAATATGCTTTGTCGCTGAATTTTTCAACAGCCACGTGCGAAATTCGAGTTTACGTGAGAAGCATTAATTATCGGTCTCGTGGTCGTCCTGAAATTATTCAGATTTCCTGCGGTCATTCCGGAATATTCCTGCATGAAATGAACGAGGGTCGTTCATGAGTTCGTATCGTTATCGTGTTTATCTTGTTTTGGAGCATTGTTAGAATATGTGAAATTTTTGTTTAGCCAGATTTGATAATTTCTTGATTTTCAGTTGAAATTTCGTACCCTGATTAAAACGACGAAAATTGGGGATTCAGGGGATATTCATTTGAAAGTGCCCCAAATGATTGAGAAGAAATACTTTTTTCGCCTTTATTTATTTTTTTAATTGCGGGCAGTTCAATTTTTAAAACCGAATATTTAGAATGATTAAAATAATTTTAGTAATTCGTTTTACCAATGTCAAGAACATCTTGCAATGACAAGAATTCCCGAGCTCGTTTTTTGTCGCGTTTTCCTCAGTGGTTTTCACAGGGTTATATCCTCGTTTTCAGAGTGCAAAAACATTTTTTCCTTCTTATGTGCATCTTATGTTTTGGCCGACCTTGAGCATAAAATGTGATCATCAGTCATTCGTATCAAGCGTGAACGTAAAGAGGAACAAGTTTTGCAAAATGAAAAAATATAAAATTACTCCGTGCGAAACTCGAAGTATAAAAAGCATTGAAATTGAATTTTCCAGTGAGTTCCAGTTTTTTTCTTCGTTTTTTTTTTATCCCTAAGAATCGAGTCACGGATGAGGTTTTACTTATTTTCTTCGTAGACTAAATGACGTCATGTTTAAATAATCCACTGATCCGGTTTGAAGTTGCATCTTACGTAATGCGAAGTTGAAGTTCTCGCGCTTCTGATGTATTCATGAATCTTTCGTCTTCTTGTGCGAAAGTATACGTTTTTTTAATTGTTAAAATACTGCTAAATTTAATCTGTGTAAATTATCTTCCTCTCAACTTCCATTTCAGTCGAGGAAACCTTGGAGAAAAAAAATGTTGAAAGTTTTTCAACGCAGAATAAAGTTAAGGATGAGGCCTTCCTTTTCCTTTGTAGACTATATGACGTCATATTTAAATACTTCGCTGATTTGGTTTGAAATTGTATGGTACGTAATTCGAAGTTGAAGTTCTCCCGCTGATTTTTTTTTGTGCGAATTTTTCAAAAATGTAAATATCAAAATATACTGCCGACTTACTACGTATATTTCTTCCTCGTAACTTCGTTTTCCGTTGGAAACACCTTGGCAAAAAAAAAAATAATTCGATGAAACCCCTGCCGGGAAAATGCCATTAAAAAAAGACGGCTACAAGATACCTTTGTGCGCGCCTTTAGTTCACGAATAAATAAAGTTAGGGTAAAGGTCTACAAAAAAATCGGCGAAATTTAAGGCACAAGATAGTATAAACGAATGACAGATGTGACAATATTTCTTGAACAATATGATACAAAAATTATTTTTACAATAACCTCAAAATTCTTTTCTCCCCTCTTTTTTTTTCTTTCGTTGTTGTTGTGCGCGTCGGGATATTTACAGAAGTCCGGAAAAAGCACGAAAGCTTCCTTCCATTCGTCGTCGCCTGTACTCTCGTGCGAACGACACCGAAAAAAAAATCGCAACCCCGCGAAGACCTGACCGCGCCGGAAACGACAAAAATAAAATAACTAACTGCCAAATACCCAGGAGAAGACCCTATACAGTCTCTTCGCGAGGGTAATAACAAAAGAAAGAAAGAAAAAAAAGAACCTAGAAAAGAAAAGGTAGCCACAGAAAAGGAGGGAGATAGAGAGAGAAAAATAAAAAAAAATAAACCAGAAAGAGGTGCCAGAGAGAATATAGTAGAAGAATGACGGGCCAGTCGCGAGGCTACACAGTGTCGAACCCGCGGTCGAGTCGCCACCTGCTGCGACGAAGACGACGAGGAGGCGCGCGCGGGGGCTCTTGGTTCTTCAGGAGGTTCAAGGAGAGGACGAACAAGTCCAGACAGAGTGAAAACAGACACAGGCCAAAAAAACTTTTAAAAAAACAAGAGAAGAAGAAGAAAATGGAGGAGGATTAGAGAAGAGAGAGATAAAATACCAAGAGAGACATTTTCTCGTGCATATATACTGTATTTTTCTTTTCCCAAACGTGTTTTTCTGTGTGATTATTATTATTATTATTATTATTATTATTATTATTTTGTTTTTGCTTCTGCTGCAATGAGCGTCCCTCGTGGGCATCCTATATATATTTTTTGCATTTGCGGTGTACCTGACCGGTTTTTTTTCCATATTTTTATTTACTGTGTTTATTCTTTACTGTGAGGTTGGCAAAGTTTTGTAAAAAAAAATTCCGACTTGAAAATTGTGCTTGAACGCTCAAGATTTGGCAGGCATTTAAAATTGTTCTGTGTTTTGGAAAAAAATTGAGATCCAATGAAGCAGACGTATAGTGGAATGTTTAAAAACAATGCCAAGGTGGGCTTGAAGAAAGGCTTTGTTGAACTAAATAAAAAAATAAAAATAATACCTTTCAGCGTGTGAAAATTCGTCCGAAGTTTAGTTTAGAGAAAAGCCAACTTATGTCTTCTTTGGATAATTTTAACTGCCGTTCGTTTTTCCGAGGTTTCTCAATTTATTCACAATACTGTATATCTTTTCTCAATTTATTATGCTGCAAGAAATTTCCCAGTGGTTGGGTAACACTTGGTGTACTTTCTAAAGACGAGTCATAAATACATTTTCAGAAGAAAAAATAAGGCTTCTGTGCAAATGTTGTTGAGATTCTTCGCAGATATCGTGGGGATGCTACATTATAATCCCGAGTTTTTGCGTGAAGGGTTCTTCATGAGAGTGTTTTTAAAAATTACAATTTCAAATAGCTTCAGATTGATTCAGATGTGCTAACAGGGAAGCATGTGGTCTTGGAAAAAGATTACCAATTTCGGATAAACTTGAAATTACTGTACTGTACATGGAAGAGACATGTTCTGTTCAGTTTTCAAGCAATTCGCTAAAAAGTTTGTTCTCGGGTCGCTGAGCTTCGGTACTTTTTTTAAAGGTTGAAGGATTGGTTGAAGTGCGTAACTTTGAAATAATTATTATATAATTTGAAAAAAAGCTTTCAAATTGGTGTAGGTACGCGAAGATGAAAGAACATAACGTGGAAAAATAATTTGAAATGAACTTCCAATTCACATGTTGGAGCACTTCTAAAGATTCAGTTCGCATGCAATTTTCTTAAAATTTGTTGCTGCGGCATTAAATTTTTTTTATAATTTAGTGAAGCACGTGAACGAAATAATGATCATTCCTTACTTGTCCGAGCGATTATCTCAATTTTGAAAAAGTGCTCACGAAAATCATTTCAAATGGATTCAAAAATGCAAACTTGGAAGAATGCGGCCTCGAGAAGCCAATCCACTTTTATATGATCTAAATTTAATTTAAAAGATTTTATTTTCGTCCTGAAACCTAAAAATTGATTGAACTACGAACGTTAACCGAATTTCCGAAAATTTTTGACTTTCTTCCGATTTATATCCAGTGAACCGTTGACCTGAAAAGTGGTAAAAGCGTCGCCAATTTCAAGTGTCCCAAAAATTTCCTAGTGAAATTAATATTTACTCGTATTTGTTACACGAGCTTCGTTTTTTAGAGCAGTTCGGATATTTAACCAATGAAGCATGCGATTTTAAATAATTCGAAGCTTGTTCGATATGCCTTCTCTCAAATTTCCTGTGGCTTTCAAATTTCTTCGAAAGGAAATTTAAAAAAAAATTGCATGAATGTATCTTGAATAAGCTTAGGGGTTGAAGAGCATGTTGTTGATTCAGCTTTTTTTATCGGCGACACATTTGTCTCAACCTTGTCTGAAATTTTTCTTTCAGTTTCAAGTGGCTTTCGAATGCAAATTTGACTTTCTAAGAATTAAGTTTTCGAGCGTTTATAATGTTCGAAGTTCAGTTTTGAAAAAAAACTTCGGATTTATTCAATTATTTAAACATCTGTCGCAGAAATGTTTTCTAGTTTCTGCTAAATGTTTTGTTAATTGCAAGTTGTTTTGGAACGTGTTCAGTGCTTCACTTTTTAAAATTTNCGTGTTCTATCATATTTGCTTACTGTGATGTGACAATATTTCTTGAACAATATGATACAAAAATTATTTTTACAATAACCTCAAAATTCTTTTCTCCCCTCTTTTTTTTCTTTCGTCGTTGTTGTGCGCGTCGGGATATTTACAGAAGTCCGGAAAAAGCACGAAAGCTTCCTTCCATTCGTCGTCGCCTGTACTCTCGTGCGAACGACACCGAAAAAAAAATCGTAACCCCGCGAAGACCTGACCGCGCCGGAAACGACAAAAATAAAATAACTAACTGCCAAATACCCAGGAGAAGACCCTATACAGTCTCTTCGCGAGGGTAATAACAAAAGAAAGAAAGAAAAAAAAAGAACCTAGAAAAGAAAAGGTAGCCACAGAAAAGGAGGGAGATAGAGAGAGAAAAATAAAAAAAAATAAACCAGAAAGAGGTGCCAGAGAGAATATAGTAGAAGAATGACGGGCCAGTCGCGAGGCTACACAGTGTCGAACCCGCGGTCGAGTCGCCAGGACGACGCTGCTTCTGCTGCTCCTCCGCGCGCGCCCCCGAGAACCAAGAAGTCCTCCAAGTTCCTCTCCTGCTTGTTCAGGTCTGTCTCACTTTTGTCTGTGTCCGGTTTTTTTGAAAATTTTTTTTCAAGAGAAGAAGAAGAAAATGGAGGAGGATTAGAGAAGAGAGAGATAAAAAACCAAGAGAGACATTTTCTCGTGCATATATACTGTATTTTTCTTTTCCCAAACGTGTTTTTCTGTGTGATTATTATTATTATTATTTTGTTTTGGCTTCTGCTGCAATGAGCGTCCCTCGTGGGCATCCTATATATATTTTTTGCATTTGCGGTGTACCTGACCGGTTTTTTTCCATATTTTTATTTACTGTGTTTATTATTTACTGTGAGGTTGGCAAAGTTTTTAAAAAAAAATTTTCCGACTTAAAAATTGTGCTTGAACGCTCAAGATTTGGCAGGCATTTAAAATTGTTCTGTGTTTTGGAAAACAATTGAGATCCAATGAAGCAGACGTATAGTGGAATGTTTAAAAACAGTGCCAAGGTAGGCTTGAAGGAATGCTTTGTTAAACTAAAAAAAAAATTGGAATAATGCCTTTCAGCGTGGGAAAATTCGTCCGAAGTTCAGTCAAGAGAAAAGCCAAGGCAACTCATGTCTTCTTTGGATAATTTTAACTACCATTCGTTTTTCCGAGGTTTCTCAATTTATTCACAATACTGTATATCTTTTCTCAATTTATTATGCTGCAAGAAATTTCCAGTGGTTGAGTAACAGTTAGTGTACTTTCTATTGACGAGTCATAAATACATTTTTAGAAGAAAAAATAAGGCTTCTGTGCAAATGTTGTTGGGATTCTTCAGATATCGTGGGGATGCTACATTATAATCCCGAGTTTTTGCGAGAAGGGTTCTTGAAAAAGTGTTTAAAATTTCATTTTCAAATAGCTTCAGATTGATTCAGATGTGCTAATAGGGAAGCATGTGGTCTTGGAAAAAGTTTACCAATTTCGGATGAACTCGAAATTACTGCATTGTACATAGAAGAGACATGTTCTTTTCAGTTTTCAAGCAATTCGCTAAAAAGTTTGTTGTCGGGTCGCTGAGCTTCGGTACTTTTTTAAAGGTTTATGATTGGTTGAAGCGCGTAACTTTGAAATTTATATTCAATCATTTGAAAAAAGCTTTCAAATTGATATTAGTATGCGAATATGAAAGAACGTAACGTGGAAAAATAATTTCAATTGAACTTCCATTTACATGTTGGAGCACTTCAAAAGATTCAGTTTGCATGCAATTTTCTTAAAATTTGTTGCTGCGGCATTAAAATTTTTTTTAATTTAGTGAAGCACGTGAACGAAATAATGATCATTCCTTACTTGTCCGAAAGATTATCTCAATTTTGAAAAAGTGCTCACGAAAATAATTTCAAATTGATTCAAAAATGCAAACGTGGAAGAATGCGACCTTAAAAAACCAACCAGTTTCGAATGATGTAAAATTAATTTAAAAGATTTTATTTTCGTCCTGAAACCTAAAAATTGATTAAACTACGAACGTTAGCTCAATTTCCGAAAATTTCTGACTTTCTTCCGATTTATATCCAGTGAACCGTTGACCTGAAAAGTGGTAAAAGCGTCGCCAATTTCAAGTGTCCCAAAAATTTCCTAGTGAAATTAATGTTTACTCGTATTTGTTACACGAGCTTCGTTTTTTAGAGCAGTTCGGATATTTAACCAATGAAGCATGCGGTTTTAAATAATTCGAAGCTTGTTCGATATGCCTTCTTTCAAATTTCCTGTGGCTTTCAAATTTTTTTGAAAGTGAATTTCAACAAAAATTGCATGAATGTATCTTGAATAAGCTTAGGGGTTTAAGAGCATGTTGTTGATTCAGCTTTTGTTATCGGCGACACATTTGTCTCAACCTTGTCTGAAATTTTTCTTTCAGTTTCAAGTGGCTTTCGAATGCAAATTTGACTTTCTAAGAATTAAGTTTTCGAGCGTTTATAATGTTCGAAGCTCAGTTTTGAAAAAAAAAAACTTCGGATTTATTCAATTATTTAAACATCTGTCGCAGAAATGTTTTCTAGTTTCTGCTAAATGTTTTGTTAATTGCAAGTTGTTTTGGAACGTATTCAGTGCTTCACTTTTTTAAATTTTAAAAAAAACTTCGGATTTATTCAATTATTTAAACATCTGTCGCAGAAATGTTTTCTAGTTTCTGCTAAATGTTTTGTTAATTGCAAGTTGTTTTGGAACGTATTCAGTGCTTCACTTTTTAAAATTTATCGCGAGACGCATTCATTTAAACCCGAGTTTTTGTGCGGAAAGGAAATTACGTGTAGTTTACAATTTTCTCGGGTTTCTCGAAAGCAATTTTATAAATTTCACTAGTCAAGTTTGGACTGTCGAGAATCGAAAGGGCGGTAATAAATGCCGTCAGTCAATTATTCATCGTGAAACTTTTCTCTAGCAATTTTCAACAGTGATTGGCAAGAGTTGGATTTTTTTGTGCCGCTAAATTCGAATAGTCGAAGAAACTTTCGTCGAGCATTTGTACCCATTGATCTTTAAAATTTGTATCTGCAGTATAATATAACTCGAAACGTGAAATTTCTTTGTTTGTTGTTGAGTATATAAGCGTTGCTGGGTGCAAGACATCATTTCCTTTCAAGTATTTTTCTCGTTTTTTTAAATATGTTATTTCTTGAATGCGAGATTTTTTTTTCATCGTGGGTCACCTAAATTGCAAAAGAAACCGGACTATACATGACTGCACCGGGTTTCACATGGGAATACCTGGGGTGTGATGGATATTTGCTATTGTGGAGTCCAGCAAAAACTTTGTCCCACGATAAATATAGCTTACTTACATTATTAGATGGAAAGAAGAAACTCGTCGTAGAAGCTTCAGATGTTGCTGTAATAAATACCCCAGGCCTTTTGAAGCTGAGTTTTAAATTGAGGCCTTGAGGCTTCTCTTTATTTCTGAGAGCATACGAAGGAAAAAGAAAGGATTTTTTTAGTTTCGTTTTATGCAGGGAATATTAATTGTGAGCAAGAAATGTGTGGAAGCATGCAATTGAATTTACATCTTATAGAATATAAATTGAAATTTCCTGCCCGATGCAGCGGGAAAGAAATTCACGTAAAATGTTTTTCCTTGAGGGTATTTGTTCGGATTGAATCTTGAATTCTCGGTTCAAAGTTTTAAGTTTTCCGGAAATCCGTCTTGAAATTGACGTACAGGTGCTTTATTTTTTTTGCAACAAGACGAAAAACCGAGATGCTAATCTTTTTATTGTTCCTTTTTGTTCCAAATATTTAAATCAGAATTTCCAAATCTTTGTTCTGTCTTGAAATACTGCCACGAAATAAAATGTTGTGGGGGAAAAAGGGGAACCGGAGTTTATTTTCCCGTGAATAAAATCTTTCCTTTTCAAAGGTTAATTTCAAATTCAGCGCTTGAAGAAACCCATAATTTTAAACGGTAGTGAAGATTTTAATTGGGAGAATTTTGAGGAATATTCCTGATATTTAATAACTCAGAAACTCAACTTTGACGAAGAATTTTCTCTGAATAATGCTTGAATATTTAGATACAAATTTTTAGATTCATAATTAAAATGATATAAAAATATTACAAATAATATGAAATAAAATTTTAAAATTAATAATTTTTAAAATTTTTTATCTTTTTCCTGGTTCCCAACCGAAAATTTAAATTTCATCACCCCTCAAAGCGTTGAGAATTTTCGAGTGAAATCAGAAAGGTACCGTTATTTTTCAATGTTGAATCCGGATTTATTTCTTTAATAAAGTGCAAGAAAAATAAATTTTCATTTGATTTGAATAGCACTAGGGAGTTACGAGGCAGATTATTGTTGGCGATGGGATCCGGGGTATCAGCGATTTTCGGGTAAATCTATCCCACTTATCTGCTTCATTCCATTGCCGTCTGTCTGTTGACACTCGTTGTTGTGATGATGCTCGTTATCACGACTGTATTTATTCTTGTCACGATTGCATTCCTCGCTTTTGATACCGAGGGAGAAATGTTAGTGTGTGAGTAACGTGATATGAGCCCTAGAGCCCAGAAGTAACGTGCCCTGTTTAATTTAATTCCCATGCATGCTGAGTGAGTAAGCTCGGGGCGTAAAAGAGTCCCCCAGCGAACACATTTTAAAACCCAAAATAGCTCAATGAAACATTTATATGCAGAGGTTCCCCAACTTGTTTGTGCTCCACGGAGCCCCTACTTTTCTTTTCAGCTGGACAAAGGGGCTCCGCGTCCATCGGAATGTAGAAAAAAAAAGAAAAAATTATTGACTGATTCGAAAATATATTTAAACGAAGTATGGAAGGAAAAATGTTCGGTCTTCGAATCGAGGTAGAGATAAACATGAATTATATAAATATCCTGCCACATAAATTTATAATACTGTATGTGTGTAATCATGTGATTCCATTAGAAGGTCCCTCATTTCTACCACCCCCCTGAAACGTAATTCAATCAAAGAATTGAAAATTTTCAGACTTTCTGGTTAAGGTTTTAAATTTACTTTTCAAATTGCGCATTTCAGTTTTCCACCATGTTTCATCGCACGTTTTTATAAGGAATCGTCTTTTTTCTCTTGAAACACATCACGATAAAAATAAACGGAGCTTGATAATACTGTGATGCGAGATTATCGTGAAAATAGTGGTTCATTTCGTGGAGAGTCATTTTATTTCATTTTACTGTGAAGATTTTCAAGAACATTCGAATGCTGCAATTACTTGTTCACGCTTGAGCATATCTAATCTTAGTGCTGAACAATAAATCTTCTATGTGAAATGTTTTATTTTCGTTTTTCGGAATTGCGATTCAAAGTTCATGTATGAGAACTGGAATGTTTTCAAGGTGTTGGAAATTAATTTCTAATTTTCAATAGTGGATGTATTCGGAGGAAAAAATCCGTGACTTTTTTCTTTTTCTTTCAGAAATAGCTTCGAGATGAATATTTATTAACCCTAATTAAAATACCCTGTCTAGAAGCTGATTTCGAGGAAATTTTCTTTTCTTGGCACTGTGAAAAGACTAATTCGCAGAACTGCTTTAATCTAATTTTAGAACTCCAACTTTTCAATATCCATCTAAAAAGTTTCAGATGAGACGAAAGACTTTAGTTCTGATCCCACTTCTTCGCAAATTTAAAGGATAAAAGATCTTTGAAGCTGAAATTATCGTCAATACTTGACAAAATTCTCATGAAAAGTTTAACTCGACGAATGCCGTCAGTTTTAACGTACTTGGAAAGAAAGTTCACGGTCTTTAATGAGACAAGAAAAGGAAAGAACTCAGTTTTTTTTAATGAATAATGTCATGGATTAGGCAGACCGAAGACAGCAATAAACGAACCAACCCAAGACTATTTAATAAAGATAACGGCTTTCAGCTACGCAAAAGCCAGCGAAAGAAGCTAAGTTTGGTCAACAAGGCTGCACAAAGGCTGCCTTGGAACTGGGTTTGTTGCACTCCGCACTCCTTTTTTTGTTGTCGTTGTCGTAGTTGTTGTTTTAAGCACTTGAGAAATTATTGGTTCACAGTATCTTGTGTCGGTGTTCTTTCTTTCTTTTGTTTAAAATTCCTTCGTGGTTTCCGTTTTTTTTTCTGGTGGGTGTTCAAACGCGGAGGAAATATTTTCAGCACCTGCTTTGTGCGTCGGTAGTTTTGAAAAAAAAAAAAAAATTCCACTGCCTGGTTATCGCGTGTTTGATGTTGGTGGTTATTGTGTCTGAGTTGAAGTGGTACTTTTGAAATGTTTCTAAATTTGAATTTGGGTTTTTTCTTCCTTCTTCTTTTTTTTGTGGTGGATTTTTTTAGGCCAAGCAGGTCGTCGTCGTCTTCCGATCAATCGTCTGAGTCGAATACAAAAAACCTCATCATGCCGGTTTGGGGATACGGAAAATCCACTGGTGAGTTTTGAAAATTTGTGTTTATGGAATTTTCCGCGATGCCTTTTTGGAAATTTTGAGAGAAGCTGTTGAAAGGCTTTATTCAATTTTTGAAATTCTGTATCTTAACCAGCAGTAAAGAACATAACCCGCCCTTTTGGTGCTTTCACGTTGATGATAAGGCGCAGAAACCTTTGAAGTGCCTCATTTTCAAAGCTTTTTGAGACCATGATAAGTGGCCCTTATGAAATCTAGGAATGAAACAAAATTTTATGGAATGCCGGTGATTGATTCCATTGATTTTTTGGGGTAAATCGCAAGAATCTTTTGGGTAAAACGTAAGAATGTTTTGGATGGTATCGAAATCCTTGTTGAAATTTTTTTCGATTTTGGTGCGGTCGGAACAATTTCATTCTCTTGCCAATTTTTTATTGGACCATTTTCTGCGCGCAATCTGCATCTTGATTGATCATTACTTGAAAGGGTAGCTGCGGATTTAATTTAGTTTTTCGATTGATCGATCAGCGTATCGAAATATCGTAGCAACTGAATTAGTTTAAAATTTCTCGAAGATTCTCGCGAAAAACACTTTTTATTTTTAAATTTATTCTGCTTGAAGAGTCCGAACGTTTTTCGAGTCCACGAATCATATTCATATTCCTTCGAATTTTGTAATGCGACAGTTTCTTGCGTGAAAATTTTATTTTTCGAAAATTGATGGCGTTAAAAAAATGTTTCGACAATTATTTTTATTAATAAAATAAATATAACTGAATCTTTTTAAGAACTTTCACAGCATTTTTCAATATCTCGAAGTTTTATTTTAAAAATCAATTTGATGTGACTGGAACGTGACTTTAATGAGAACTTCTTCAAAAAATGTTTCAAAAATTATTTTTATTAATAAAATAAATATAACTATGAATATTTTCAAAACTTTCACAGAATATTTTTAATATGTCAAAATTTTATTTTTAGAATCAATTTGATGTGAATGGAACGTGATTTTATGATTGCTTCTTAGAAACCTTGTATCTATCTTCAATGCGAGCGTACCGAATTTATTTTGCGTCGCTAGTTTCTAAGAATCGATTAATCAATAAATCAATCAATTAATGCTCTTAACCCATTGCGACAGTCCGAAACGTCCTTCTGAATAACCTTCAGGCCTATAAGACCTACCTGCCCTTTGTTAGTCAACCCTCGTCATCCTGTGGTTCTCATTGCCCATAAAAAGAATACCATGCTTGACGTTTCCGCATTTCAGATTCCGAGACTCGATTACGGCATATTTTAGCGGCGATAAAAAAAGGAAGGACTGATGACTCTTAGTTTTATGCTTATCTATTGTCGTAGCGATGAATTCGGGCAACAAAGAATCCGTGATCAGAAATTCCCCCCTTTGTTTTTTTTGTGGTCTGCATGTGGTGTGACGTAATGATGATCTAGACAACTTTCAGGAATGCGGACGTGGAAGAAGTTGTTTTTCAACGAATCTATATTTACAAGATTTTTTTTTATGACCAGAACGTCGTCATTGTTTGACGAGCTGCTATTAATGTTGAAGTAGGCTGTTAACCTGAGAGGTTGAGTGACTTTTTGTTCATGTTTAAAAAAAACGGATGTTATTTGAAAAATTTTGTTGAATCCTGGGAGAACAACTAACTGTACTTCTGATTTATGTGAGAACAGAGTTGAGTCTTGTGGCGTGATTCGGTGTCACTGATCTTTTTCCGTGTACTGTCGAGTAAAGGTACTTATTTTCTGTAAATTTTCTGAATTACTGTGAGAATCTTGGTGAAATTTTGTGTCTGGTGATAATTTAAGAAGTATTCCCGAGTACAGTATACTCTTTCATTGTAATTATAGCTCGAAGAAAGCATGGAAACTGTTGCGAAGAGAGGTTTTTGTATTTGAAATGATTATTATATCACTGTACAGCAGATGGAAACTATTATTATTTTGACCTCGTTTCAGTTTTGAAATTTGGAGGAAATTTGGATACAGTTAACGCGAACGTGAAATAATTTGAGATGCAGTATAGCAAAGAAATTTGAAACTTGTCTTGGATTTCATGTGTCTTTTTTTTCAAATCAGAATACAAATATTTTTTGTTTCGCTTTGTGAACATTTAGGATTACACCAAGAGGATTGTGCGATTTAATTTTGAGATTTCGAAAAGGTTTACCTCCGAATTCATAAAAAGTTTCCAGATTTGTTTTTTCAAGAATCATTTGTGTTGAAAAAAATATGTTAGAGCTTCATTTTCGAGCCGAATTTCTTTTCAAATCTGTATGGAAATTCGGGAATGCATCTCTTTTGCGGTTGTAAGAAATGCTTAGTGAGGATATTTTAAATTTAATTCGTTTTTCATGCGTGAAAGATTTTTTTGTGTGTGTCAAAAGTCCTGTACTAAACTTCAAAATTCAATTGATTCTTGTGCAGCAAGAAACACAAGACGTTTTCTTGGCAAATTTTAGAGAAAAGCCTTCGTATTATTTTCAAGAGGAAAACATGTAGTGATGTGAATACAGGGGAATGTTTTTTCATGCTCATAGCAAATTTCTTGCTTTGAAAAATACGTTCAAGTGTACATTGCAATGTGAAAACTTCGGTGCATGGATTGCAACTTTATAACGGAGCAAGAGGTTTTCTTGAACTTTAGAGTGCTCGAGACCTCATTTCCTCTTCGCCATAAAAAAAGAAAGAAAGAAAGAAAAAATAATCCAACCGTTTTTTCTCATGCCGACATTCAAGTTTCTCTCTGCAGATTTCGCAAATATTTGCGCGACATTTTCCCGCTACGTCGACGACGGAAAACTTGGATAAATATTGAAAGATTTCTCCGTGGGAAATCAGCCGATTGTTCTTCGCTTTCGAAGCCGTATATATATAGTCGTGTAATCCGGAAAGAAAACGACTAACTTGTTTGTAGTTTAAAACTTGATTTTTTTCTTTGCTTTGCTCGTGGATTTCAATTTCCTTTCCGTATTTTCCGAGCGTTTTTCCTCTCAAGAAAACGACTGACGTTGATAGTTTGAATATTTTTTTCCCCTCCACGCTAGATTTCAATTTCCTTTCTATGTTTTGCAAGCGTATCCCAGTGTTTTTTTTCTCGCTAATTTTAGGCTGAGGTTGAAGATTTTCTATCGTGGGGAAATATTGTTTTTGATCTTTGAAGCGATAGATTTTCTTGATTTTTTTTCGTTGTGTTTTTCGCTTTCGAAGTTCTTCGCTGAATTCGAAGAATTTTTTCTCCCTATTTGCTTGAGCTAAAATTTTCAAGTTTTTCTCTCGTGTTTTCAATGGCTTTTTTTTTATTCAAAGGCGTATTTGGAATCGTCTCGTTTTGACCAGCAGAAGTAATGAGACTCATCTTAAATTGAATTTGACAAATTCTTCGTATGATTTCAAGTCAATGGGCCTTGAATAAATTGCAAAGAAGCAAAAATTGATTGTTAATATTCTTCTGATCCAGGAGACATTGTGTGATATTTAAGACATTTTACAGAATACGCATTTTAATATCTTTCCTTGGTTTGAGACTCACGAATAATTGAGGTACATGAAAACTATGGCGTCTTATTTTTTGAATTAAATGAAAGGACATTTTTCGAAGGTACCTTATTTCGAATTTCTTGTGAGAATTGAAAAATGTGGTTGATCAAGTAATATTTAGTCAAAAACGAAGGAATTCTTCGCTTCAATGATTGAAAAAACATTTTTCCCAGGCTGACATTTTTAAACTTCGCAAACAAATTTTTAAAAGGATGCATTTCAAAAACACAGTACGGATATTTATGTGCACTTAAAAAAAAATCAGCCGCCATCTTTCATATCGACGTGAGAACTCGGAAATATCCTCGGTTTTATTTTTATGCAAATTTCATTTCTCGTGAAATGTATCGACCCACTTGGACGAGGTTTTTTGAAAAACAATATCCAGATAAACCGATGCACTTCTTTTGGACGCATCAAAAAGAAAAGGCCGCCTACCAAAAGATATAGACACTCTGGATGAAAGAGACCTTCCGAAGACTTTCGTACTACTTCGTAAAGTCGTACATTTAAGGCTCTTAGACAGCGGAGGTTCAGTGGAATGCGAAGCCTGGTTATTTCACGGATAATCTCAGAGCGGAAGGATTATGCAAATTTTCGGGTCTTTCCCTCCGCAAGCATTCATCATTTCATGTCGAAATTCCGGGTGGAAATTTTTCCGACAATTTTTTAAATTTTTTTGGATTGAGGAATTGCCCTTCCAAGATCAGCTTGAAAATTTTCTGCAATGATTCGAGTGTCAGAATTATTTATCTGCTACAGTAATTAATTTTTCGTGGGCGAAACGGAAGTGCTTCAGTAGAATTCGAACCTACAAAAATGACCATGCAACTCTTTCAAATATTATTTCCGTGGAAAACTAAGAAAAAGTAAAAGATTGAAATTCTCTTCCGAAAACTTGAAATTTTTTTCCCGATTATTGTGGAGAGAAACCAATGAAAACACTATTGAAATGCTGGCCAATTTTCTCTGCTGCTGTACTGGATTTAGCAGAGAATGTTCAGTTTTGGATTATTTTCAAATGGTAAAATCACTGATTTTTTCAATTTTCGGTCAATTTTCTGTCGCTCGTTCGGTTTCAAACGATCTATTCCTTTTATTTCTTGCCAATGAAGATTCCATCAAACGTGTAATTTTATTCCAAAGCCCTTCAATTTGTACCACTCGCTCTGCTTTGTCAAATTTGCATACCTGCTGCTCGTTTTCGCGCGAATTGCTGCAATTTGCATGGCGAATTTTTGCATGGCGAATTTTCCGCAAAGGCCAACATCTGCATTATTTCTGCATCAATGGTCAGTTTCATTCGTGCTTTCGTGTCTTGAAAATTGTCGGACCGCGATATGAGACACACCTGCGCTTTTTCGCCGAAATTGTTGGGCCGGAAAATTCCGCTGCCAATTTATCGATGCCGAAATGTTTTGTCAAAATTATTAAGGCGTTGGCTTTTACAGTATGAAAACGACGGAATTTTGCCTCTCTTCTGACGATTTGCATGCGTATATATGTAGTGCATGTGTCGTGTGGGGAAATTGCGAAGCGATTTGAGGTCGTATAAAGATTTGCGTAGTTGTGATGTCACGCTTTCGCGCGCATTTGTTTCATCGCTGCGTCGACATTGAAGTTTCCTCTTGATCAACAGACCGTGAATTGCAAGCTTAAGAAGACCAGTTATTGTTAGGAAGGTTTCAAAATGGGTTGCATTTGTTTTATTATTATTTTTTATTAGGTTTTGTGCCCATTTTGTGGGTTGTGGTTGGGATAACCCTTGGTTGAAGCGCTGCTGGTGTCGAAAACCCTTTCCTGAAAATCGTGGAAATAACCTCGGGTTTTCTCGGATTCATTCTCTCTGAAGGAAAAGAAATGAACAAATGCTTGAAGAGTCTAGCCTTTTTTATTTTTTAAATAAAAAATAGCTTTGTCTCATTTTCTATGTTTCTAAGTTCGCTGACTAAAAATAAAAATTCAATGCGTTAGAAATAAATATTTCCCACAACTCGGGTAAAGTTTATAAGTTTAAAAGCTCTGTGTGCGTTTTTTAAAAAGGAAATTTTGCCTCTCAATATTGTGGTAAGGCTTTTTAAAATTAATTTTATGCTCCGAATTTCCTCCACGATACGGTACTTGAATCGAGGGCTTTTACTGACAATTTGATGACTGAAAACCGTCAGCTTGATTTTTTCAATTTATGTGGAATATTCATGAAAGTTTTTCCATTTCACACTCTTTTGGCGCAGTTCTTTTTTTCTATAAAAGTAGATCGCACTGTTTTGTCTTTACTATGAATCGTCGGGAAATTCTGTTATCGATGAAAAAGTGAATCTTTCTCCTTCGGAAATTTTCCGGATATTATTTTTTTTATTGAATGGAATGAGCGGAAGTTATAAATTGTATCTGTACTTTCGCCAAGTCTCGCTAACGACGGTTTTCAAAAGTTCATTGACCTCATTCAACGACCTAAAGCTAGTGCCAAGAATGAAAGTTTCGCAATTCCTCCAAATTAAAAAATTTGGGTCGTGTATTAATTGAGATTAAAAAATTTTTTGCCCTGCGAAATTTCCGAAATAAATGTGACGTTACTTTTCCTTGTTCGGCTTCGTGAGCTTTTTCTCGATTATGTGAAAGTTTCGCGAATATTTGCTAAAAAATACTTTTCAAATGTGCAACTTTTCCGGAAGGAAGTAAAGGTTTCAATTTTACTCGTTGGGTTTTGGGGGTTATTATTATTTTTTTTTTTGCGAAATTTCCATTTATTTATTTTTTATTCTTTAAGCGAATAAGTCTTTCACAAGGTCTCAGGCTGACTTTAGACCTGCTTCAGGTTCAAAAGAACAACAGCTCCCAGATAAAGATTCGCTGTGAGCTCAATCCGCATAACATTTACCTGGAGCAGAGACAGACAAAAGCAAAGGGGTTGCAATGCCTTTATTTTTTTTCTAGGTTTTTAGCCAAGAAAATGTTGCTTGTTTTGTTCCAGACATGCACTGTGAACTGAAGGGTTGCATGTTGGTGTCAGGTAATCGATGGGTTCTCATGTGTGCTTGAGTTTTGCTTCAGAATGTTTGGAATTTCATAAAGGTGAGAATGGTTCGGAGTTGGTCGATATTTGCAAAATTTTTGTCGTTTTTGCGAAGCGATTTAGTTTGGAGAATTCGTTTTTTTTCGCCTGACAGGAACAAAATTGGGAAATTTGAAGCGAAAATTGATCCTTGGAACTTTCTAAGGCGATTTTGCCAATATTTCTTTCTAATTTTGCAGATAGAGAAACTCGAAGGAAAATCGACTCTTTATATTGAGCAAATGCATTATTATTATATAAATTTTTTACTCTAACTGTGACGAATGCAAATTCATCAGCATTTTTTTTGCGTGTGTCTGAATGCCTGTGTAAGAAAACATCATTCGTATCCGAAAGTGCTGTAATTTTCTTAGAGTATCTCGACTTTTTGCGCATTTCAGCGACCCGAGATTTTCTTAAAAGACATTTTTGGCATGCAAAATTAAATGTGTATAATTTATTTTTCGTTTTAAAAAAATGCGTTACCAACCCAAAACTGATGGTGAATTGAGAAAAAAATTTACGTAGCTTAAAGAAATCAGTAGGAAGCTCAAGTACGTAAAATGTAATAACTTCCAGAATAACCCTCGTACTTCAGTTGAGATGTGAGTGGAGAAATGAGGCGAAACTTGTTAAATGGACGGAGAAGATGAAGGTGCTGTTGGGGTCGCGATTTTTCTTTTTTTGCGCTGTTTCCGTGGCAGAAAATTTCGCCATTTTCCGACAAGGACTGTATTCTTCATCTGACAGTGTTAAAAAGGGGGGAACATGATCGACGTGCACGAAATTTCAGTACGTTCAAGATATGTTGGTGTACATTGAAAAAAAAAGAAGAACTCTGAGACGTTGTTCTATCGTGAATTCATAAATCACGCGATTTAAAAAGAAATTGTAGGAATCGTTGAATGGCTCTTCTGACGTTTTTAGCTGTTCAGAGGTCTCCAATTGTGTCTCTAGAAAAGACGAGCCTGTTTTTTGGAATATTATTCAGGGTTTGAAATTTTATCAACATTTTTTTTCATACCCAGTACATCCAGTGACCCTTTTATGAATTTTGGCAGACTCTGCATAAACTCTCTTGACCTTTTCAGCGATCGAGATGTTTTACAAAATACTGTATGTTTAATAAACACGCAGCCTTCAGTTTTTATAAATATTTTATGACCGTATACACAATCCATTTTTAACGGGATTTTCGCAAGATATCTCGCAAATAATTATCTTCCTCGAGTTATCCGGGATTACAGCAGCTGGATCTTGATAAATATGGAAATTTTATTCATGTTGAACCTTTTCAACAATTCCATGAAGGACCAGATTGAAATACAATACTTGAAAAGGTCAATTTTTGTACTCAATGCGCAGTTTATTGATGATCTATAAATGGAAGTCCATAAATTATTCAGTAGCATTCCGGTGTATGCAAGCAAGGTAATTGATAAACCGGTTGTCGTTTTATGTGAAACGTTTATCAATAATTAGCGGAAGGCCCGACTATTTTTAATATTCATACTGAACGAATCAAGTTCAGTCACCGCGAAATGAAATTCTAGTGGATCTAGTTTTATTTCAGCAGTCATGATGCAATTTTAGTTTATGTATAGTTATTTAGTTGAGTGAAGCCTCGATTATTTATTCTAATTACTGGGTGCTTTCGTACGATAAAATTCTTAAGGATGATCTGAAGCGATAACGCCGAAATTTTCTCTTAATTTTTGTTGTGCGAAAAAAAATTTGCAGATGTTCTCTTTAACTGCTCTTGGTTCATCTGATGTGTTCACTTTTTTGTTTCTCTTGTTTCTCCTGGGATTATGTATTTTTTGACGTGGAAAAAATTGAACTTACAAAAAAGATGTACGCATAGGAAAGTTCAAATTCTGGGGCGTAAAAGTTTTTCTGTTTTTATATTCACCTAGTTTGATGTAGCCTTGATTATTTATGTCAATGACTGGGTGCTTTTGTCCGAATGAAATCGTGAAGCTTGGATCTGAGGCGATATTGCCAATATATTTTTTTCTAATTTTGCAGTGCGGCAAGAATTTCAAGATGTCTTCTATGATTCTCAATATTTGATGAGTTCACTTTTTTGTTTCTCTTGGACTTATTCATTCGTATTTTTGTGACGTGGTAAAAATTGCAATTAAAAATGTAAGCATAGATAACTTGATTCTTTTTTCTAAACGTTTCTATAATTCTTTTCCCACTTTTTTGTTTCTCTTGGAATTATTCATTCGTATTTTTGTGACGTGGTAAAAATTGCAATTGAAAAATGTAAGCATAGATAACTCAATTCTTTTTTAAAACGTTTTTTCACTAGAGCGAAAAATGTGAGGATTTTTAGCGATACGCTTTGAAGCTCATTATTGACGTTATGCAAAATTTTGCAAAAAATAGGAGGTTCTGCAAATGTATTTAAGTATGGATTATTATGCCCAGAAAGATAGATGCGTCCAGTAGTTTCATTTTTGGCGTGCAGCACGGAATGTTTGAATAATTGAGCTCTTGCCCCTGTGCCCTTCGAATAAATGGGAGGTTCTAGTCGCAGAATTCCGTGCGAAGCCTTTTGGCACGTTCTTGACGTTTTGACACATGATTTTTTTTTTCGTTTCTCTTTTTTTCGGGTTTTTTCCTGTTCTTTCCAGGAAAGTAAACAAAAGTTCCTCGACTCTTGAAATACGGTCTCGACTCATCTGAAGCGTAGGAAGGCCTGCAATAAATTTCGAAAAGTTCTGTCTTGAAGGCTTTTTTTGTGTGTTCTTTTTGAGGTTTTTGCGTAGAAAGAAAGTTTTCAGACTTCCCCAACCTTTTGTTTCGAGCTAAAATTGTATAAGTTTCAACTCGGAAGAAGGTAAAAGTTACACGTTTTCTTGTGTGATGAGGTTTATGTTCTGTCTTATTCAATGACGGAATATCTCTTCAACTCCGCAAATTAATTTTCCGGCAAATCGGACGAAATGTTCAAATGCATTTCTGGAATAATCAGTACATTCTGTATAAGTAAATATTTCCACCATTTTTTGGAGGTTGGCATGTATTTGGCCAAGCTTGAAATAAACTTGAAAGGTTTTGAATTAATACCTTTTTTATTTTCGAGTTCTGCGATATTTTCATGCTTCGTTTGAGATGTTGGGATGTTCGAAAAATGCTTAATTTGGATTTAACACTCTATGAGTAAATATTTCGTACATTTTGGTACTTGGCATGATAAAGCTTGAAGTAAACTTGAGAAGGTTAGAACTGAATGAATACCTTTTTTATTTCCGATTTCTGCGATGCTTTCATGCCTTGTGACACCATTTGAGATGTGCAATAAATGCAAGCAGCTTAATTTGAAATTCTTCGCTTGTTCGAGCTTCGAAATGTTTTTTTTTTTGCGACTAAAATCGAAATTCCAGAGCCTGATTCATTGTTTTCATTACCGACCTGCATTAATCTCGAGAGGAATACCCAAGTGGTTGGAATCACAAAATTCCTTTCATCCTGTCCTGCTTTCAACTTGAAGATTTCAGCACAGTACTTTTCATGTGCGCAAATTTTCAAGACCGGCAACCTTTTTTTCTTGCAAAATAAAGAAAACAGTCGAAATGAAATTGTTTCTTTCACTTCAAGTAAAAAATCACGAACGTCACTCTTCTTTCTAAAAGATGGGTTATTCGTCTTGCTTAACTCGTGATGTTCCTCACGGGAAGTTTCGTCGCTTCATTTGCTGCGTCGAATGAATGTGGAAAGCAGGGAAGAAAAGTTTCTGTTTCTCCTTGGGGAATTTCGCTGTACGTGACTCTGGTACACATATTGTGTGGTGCAAGGGTTGTTTTTTGCTTTTGTTATTTTTTTCAGCCTACAGTATTTCTCTTATCTGTATTCGAGTCCAAAGCACTCTGTTCTGGCCTGGGCACGTTTCCACCCTTGACGTTTTCCCGTAAATATTCCCGGCGTTCCTTTGCAGTACTGAATCCGTTTTTTTTTTATGCTCGTGAAAAAGTTATTACTTTCTTTCGAGATAAAGTGAGTGTGAATGGATTTATCTTGAAGAGAGAAAGGGAATGGGGTTTTTTGTTTCTGTTAAAATTTCGTGATGCTCATGGGATTTTCCAGGGAAAAATATTGGGTGTACATTTTTCAAGTTATTTCTTGAGATCTCTCAACTTTTTGAGAAATTGCACTGAGACATTTGTTTTCTGCGAAAAATGTGAATTTTCCCTGCGGAAACTGAAGAAAATTCTAATGATGTCCATTGCGAGGAAGGCGTGTGTAATCATCCTAGAAAATGAATTTATTTTCCCACTGGAATACTGACAAAGTCTGATACTGGAAAGAGGCGATTTTCATTTCTATGGCTGTATGTGTTATCTGATTTGATTTGGTGCGAAAAAATGTTTCGCTAGAAGATGAGAATTTGCGAGAACAGGCATCTTATCATCTGCAGGATAAGTGCTTCATATAAGCCCATCGAAGTTGAGCTCTGTACAATTTTTGTTTCCTCTTCCATTTCGAGTGCTTTTGTTCATTTTTTAATGAAAAGAATATTTCTTCTAGAAAAAAATACGATGCAAAGGTTTAACAAAATTTTGAAAAGCTAACGGATGCGTCTTGAATTCGAAAAAAACTCCGAAGTAATTTCGTCTGTTCCTTCAGAAATACGATATCAAGTTGAAAAATTATTCGGAGCACGTGTCGCGTATGTAATTATATTTTGGAATTCAAGGCTTCGCAGAATTAAGACAAAAATTGTTCCAATCGAACTCTTCCTAAAGAGTGGAGGGGGGTGAAAGATTAAAATTATTATTATCATAATATTGAGTATTCAGCCAAAATATTTCCGGAGAAAGATACATGCATTAGACAGGGAAAAAGCTTCATTTGAAATTATGTCGAGTGGAGAAAATATCGTTGCTGAGATTAGATAAACCTGCCTCATGATTCCAAAAAGATTATTCCTGCAGTACTGATATGTTAATCGTGAATTAATATACAGCACTGAAAGAAAATTCTCGTCTCTTTCCGAATTCAAGCAAACGTTCTCAACATCTACCTTTCGTTTCTTTTATGACGATATACTGAGAAATTAATGTTCTAGTTCCTGAAAATTTTATATTCAAGTTCATGAACCCTACTGTGACATCAATGATTCAAGATATTTCCAGCAATGTATATTGGCATGCAATTGATGTACCGCACTGAAAATGAATTTAGAATTTAAATTAAGGGTTCGCGAAATTCCTTCGAATATCTTTCGCCAAGTTGCTGCTCGAATAAAATATCTTCGCGTATGCTAAAAAGAAAAGTTAATTTGCAGTTCGGTGCATATCGCCGTAAAGAAAAGACGGGGTCGTCGTGAATTTAAAATTAGTTATTTCTTCTCAACAAATAATTATTTTTAATAGCCTATTTAAAAAAAAGTATTTATTCTCCCAAAGAAATAATTTTAGAAAGTTCAATGCCTGAATTCGAGAATAAATGAGAGAGATATACATTTATTTTAATGCCATTTTTTTTGTTGCAATAAAATGTACTGTACAGTACTACGAATGTTTTCAGACTGCGGTACGATTCTTTCTATTCAAGTACAGTACATGAACTGAATATCTGACGTTTGCCTCTCATTTCCCAGAGAGAAATAAAAGAAAAAAACTCCCTTGGGGCGATTCTCCGAGGTGGTCTCCAGGAAGTCCTTTTCACGATAGCAATCGGGTCTCCCCCGATGTGTATTTGTGAGCAGTTCTCTTGTGTTACCCCCTCCATCTTCCTTCCTTCACCCCCGCAGGGCCAGGGAGAAGGAGAGAAGTTTCTTTCCAGGTAGAGAGAGTGAAAAGGGGGAGGGAGAAATCCCAACTTTCGGGGGGTTGCAATCTTTCTCTCTCTCTCTCTCTCTCTCTCTCTCTGGTTTGGGATCCATGTGGGAAGGCCAAGAGAAGGGAGGGAGCGAGTGAAACCCTAGAAGCCCCCAAAACCCCCCCTAGGACTACGTCGCCCCTCTTTTAAGGCCCCAGGGACCCTTCGAACGGTCTGCACCCAATACCTCTAAGTTCCCGTGAGAAAAAAACAACAACAACGACAAGTTGGGTCAGAGAGAGAGAAAAAAAGGGTTTCTTTGGTTTTTTGTTGTTGTTGTTGATGGGGGATCCTGCTTCTGATGATGGATCTCTGTTGGCTGCTCGGGTTTCAGGTTTTGCCTTGAATTCCAGGCTTGGAAAATGCGGAAGAAGGGGTTTGTTCATCTGCTTGAGACTGAGGACACGATGTATTTTTTTTGTTTCTATTGAAAATCGTGACGACACATTTTATCCAGATTTTCTGAACATTAAATAAAATAGTTTTATCGCATTTTCAGAAGTAAATGTAGCTGACCTTGACTTTGCGTGGATTTTTCGATCCTGTGCAGTATTTTCTCTCATATTTACGTGTTTTTATCGTGTTAAAGTATCTAAAACTACATTTTAAGAAGTATACCTTACACACTTCTAAAAAAAAATTTACTTTGGACCACCTAAAGTCACTCAACAGTCGACAATCAATCACAGACTACTAGGTATCATTAATTAAGACGATAACAGATAATAACGACTGAACATACGGTTAACGATTTCAATTGGTTCCAGCCAGAAAATTGTTGACCGAATTTGATTTTCTCATAGACTTCGATGGAGAACAAATTGATCCATTACTGGCACCGAAAAGGCAATTTAAAATTAACGTGAAAATTGTGCATTATTTTGATATTTAAATTTGGTGCGACCTTCTACGAATTTAGTATTTTTTACTGAAATAGGTTAATTTCGAAATAAAGTAAAAATCCACTCTGACAATAATGAAGATTTATTGAGGACATCAACCACTTTTAGGCGGTGCCAAAATAAAGTAATATTTCCTATACCTTCTTCAAATTCAAGAACAGTTATAAACATATAAAACAGGGGACATAAAAAGTAAACGGTTCATTTTATTACACGGTCTTTGCATAGTTTTAAAAATGAGGAGCATGACCCAGAAACGCTTCTCAAACAGCTGTTGAGACGTGTTTCATTTCTTCAAGTATATTTTTCTCTAAACACAGACAATTTTTTTTCTATCAGAACCACTGAGAGAAAAATAAAATAAATGCACCAAGGCGATATTCTATGCAGGGAAGAAATGAATGGAAGCTCGATGATTTCCCTTCTCTGCCTCTTGCTCCTTTTTTGTTGTTGTTTTTGTGTTTAAAAAACATCCGGGATTTTCCTCCTCATTTCCTTTTTCACCGTATTTAGAAAGTTTTGTGACGCGCATTCCTCAGCACTTTGCTCTTTTCATCAGGAACTTTCACCTCGTCATGGGAGAATTGGCCCCTTTTTTTCCCGAAGCTGCTTTCGATCCACTTTTCTTTTCAAACAAAAACTCTCGATTAAAATGATGCGAGTTGTGCGTTGGAAGAAAATATTGTAAATGAATTTGTTCCGCTTGCGAGAAAAAAATCTTTCTTCAATTTTTTGTGATATTCCCTGACATGTTGATGTTTGGTGAAAATCCGCCACGGTTTTATTTCATTATAAAGGATATGGAAGAAGTTTAAGTTCTTGTCAATATTTGTATATTTTGTCCCCTGTATTTTTCATTTGCCAAGTAAAATAATGTGCCAGAAACTATAGTGTTAAAAATGAGGAGCATGACCCAGAAACGCTTCTCAACCAGCTGTTGAGACGTGTTTCATTTCTTCAAGTATATTTTTCTCTAAACACAGATAATTTTTTGTTTTCTATCAGAACCACTGAGAGAAAAATAAAATAAATGCACCAAGGCGATATTCTATGCAGGGAAGAAATGAATGGAAGCTCGATGATTTCCCTTCTCTGCCTCTTGCTCCTTTTTTGTTGTTTTGTGTTTGAAAACATCCGGGGTTTTCCTCCTCATTTATTTTTTCTCCGTATTTAGAAAGTTTTGTGACGCGCATTCCTCAGCACTTTGCTCTTTTCATCAGGAACTTTCACCCTGTCATGGTAGAATTGGCCCCTTTTTTCCGGAACTGCTTTCGATCCATTTTTCTTTTGAAACAAAAACTCTCGATTAAAATGATGCGAGTTGTGCGTTGGAAGAAAATATTGTAAATGAATTTGTTCCGCTTGCGAGAAAAAAATCTTTCTTCAATTTTTTGTGATATTCCCTGACATGTTGATGAATTTTGAGAGATGTCTAGAACGATTGTCTTTTTGAGTAGCGTGGAAAAAATTGCCTCGCTTCAATTTTCGTTTCTTTTCAAACAAAAACTCTTGATTAAAATGATGCGATTTGTGCGTTGGAAGAAAATATTTCAAATGAATTTGTTCCGCTTACAAGACATTTTTTTTTTTCAATTTTTTTGTGTATAGACTTTGATATTCCCTGACATTTTGATGAATTTTGACGCTTCAAGATTTCTAGAAAAATGGTCTTTTGAGCAGCATAGGAAAAATTTGCCTCGCTTCAATTTTCGTCCTGAAAGCAAAGGGCTACAAAATTTTTCTTTTCTTTTCGAACACAAATTCTTGATTAAAATGATTCGAGTTGTGCGTTGGAAGAAAAATATTTGTAAATGAATTTGTTCCGCTTACAAGAATTTTTATTTTATTTTTGTGTAAATAAGACTTCAATATTCGCCGACATGTTGATGAATTTTGACGCTTCAAGATGTCTAGAACATTTATCTTTTGAGTAGCATCGGAAAAATTTCCTCGCTTCAATGTTCTTCCTGAAAGCAAAGTAAAAAGAGCTAACAAATTTTTTTTTACGGTAAATTTTCATCGCATAATAATGCATTAAAAATATTTTTTTCCAAAAATACATCTCTTTGATCGCCGCTATGTTTTGGAATGTCTTCGTAAAATTATCACTTGAAGGGTTTGAGTTATTTTAGTAAGAGACATGGTCTGGGAGAAAAAACGAACGATATTCATTTTGAACATCGCATCTGTAAGATCTGTCTTGCCCAGGGACATCCGAACCCCATTGGCATCTCAGGGGAAACCAGATGAGATCCATTTGGAACCCGATCGTACCCGGCAGGAATTTCCTGTCTTATAAAAATAAAGTCTAAAAAAATGCAAGAAACTGCACAATTACAGAAATGAAAGTTCAAAAAAAGGCGGTGGTCTAAAGAGAACTGACCTTCATAAGCCTGGCCTAAATGAAGCTAACAAAGGAATTTTCAGATATTTTAAAATCTTAATTCAGGAGGACTCTCTTTCTTTCTTTGCAAAAAAAATGTTCGTTTCACTGTACAACGAATTTGTTTTTGGTCTCATATGGTTCTCTTCCCATTTTATAGGGGGTTTCCTACAACGAAAATCTATTCCATGCTCAGAAAAAAAAATTGTTCTAGACACGTTGGAGCATCAAAATCCATTTACATGTCAGGGAATTTCAGAATTTTCTCTATAACGAAGTGTTTCTGGTTCCTTAAATTTTGTTGTACAAAAGGTCTTGCATGCAATTGGGGAGAGATCCATTTGGGACCTACAAAAAATTCGTTTTACAGAGAAAAACTTAAAGAGTCGAAGATGAAATCTGAAAATTTCCGGGGTAGCTTCACTTTGGTTAGGGTTTATAAATGTCAATTTTTTTATAAATATCCTTCGCAAAATAATTTTTTATGACACCTTGTAGCGTCTAAATTCATCATTTCTTATGGTAGGTCGAATTTCTCTCTACAAAAAAATTTTTCTGGACCCTTGAATTTCGTGGTAGAGCCTTTTAAACACGGGGAGAAAATCATATGTGACCGACAAGAAAATCGTTGTAGACAAGATTAATTCTGAAAATTCCCATTTGCTACACTTTTGTTATGCTCATGAAGTTTAATTCTCCTTCTTATAATTTATCCCATGCTTCTCGAAGTAATTTTTCTGGATACCTTGAACCATCAAAATTCATCTACATTTCATAGAAGATTAAAATCCTCTGTACTGTACAATGAAGTTTTTTTTCTGGTCCCTTGACTTTCGTCGTAATGAGGAGAGTCCACCTTCTCTCATTGTCCACTTTTTTTTATAATGCAATCGCTCTTCTGATGAGATCCACTCTTTTCTTCTTCTTCTTCCTCGTCTCGAAGGGATCTCTCTCTCTCTTTCTTTCTTGGAATTATCTGGACCTATATAGGACGAATGAGGAATAAAATGAAGGTAAGGCCATCAGCTGGCTCAAGATCAGAAAACCCGCGCTCGAAAGGGGGGATGAAGATCCATAAGGCAAAGATCTCTCGTGCCTTTCTGGCTGCAAAGCCGCACTGATCCTTCCTTCTCCCTCATTCCCTGAACCCCTTCGAGGGGGGGGGGGGGTAGAAGGAGGATTGACTGATGGGACACCGAGATGCCTTTAGGGGAACCACGGGCACAGTTCTTACGTATCCGTCACATGACTTTTATTTTTGCGCAGGGGAGCTAAAAATTCGGGTTCTCCTTTTATTTTATTTTTTTAACCGAGAAAAATCATACTTTAGGCTCCTGTCCAGAAAATAAATGAATCAATAAAATTGGCACGACACGTTACAACGAGGTTTTTGACCCGATGGTGTTGTAAGTCATTCACTATACACACGTTTGTTGACCTCCTATTCATCGATTTTATGCTCGTTTTACAGGAGGGTGACTAACCTCTTAATCAACTTGTTTTTCGTCGCCTCGGATTCGGTAAACAAGTAGATTAATTCCATTTTCCCCCTAAATCATGTTCATTTGCGTCTAGCCTTTTTTTTTTTTTGTGTGTGTTCAAGACCATTTGCGAGGGAAAGTTTCCCGTGGCTTTTCATGACGTAAGACGTTTCCGCGATTTCAATAATTTTAATTTTATTGCAGCGGAAATATTTTTTTCAACAGTGATTTGAAGACCAAAAAACCTCGGGATGAAATCAAGGTCGAATGCAATTTTTTCATCGAAATTTTATTCGAAACTTCTCCCTAGTCAATCATTTTGAAATTTAACTGGAACTCAACTCAAAGCTAAGTCTTGAAAATCCGTGCCTCTTTAAGATGTACTAAAATTCCTTACAAGTTAAATTGCCTCATGATTTATGAATGTAAGCCTTGGGACATGTTACTGTGAATAATTTTATATGAGAAATTTCCGGGCTGTGAAATACTTGACCAACAAATGTGACGAATAAACTTGGCAACACTCACCAATATTTGTTTTTGTTTCAAACTCTCACGTCCAAAAAAAATAAATACTGAACCACGATAATTTACGCGTCTTCGAAATTCAAAAGGTTGAAAGTCGGAATTTGTTTTTCGTGACGAATTGTCCCGCCATGAGTCATTTTTCGGAGAAGATATTAACGTCGACGAAAGAGTATATCCTTTATTGTGGTTGGAATTTTTAGATTGAACTTGACTTTCATTGGTTTTATACGAGTATGTATATTTATATACATTTGTGTATGTGTGTGTCATGGAAGGGCTTTAATTAGCTGGATCTCATTTCGGCATGCACATCCGGGCTTTTGTGCGTAGAGAAATCCAATTTCAGCTTTTGTGTCCGAGGGTATTCCGTCATGGGGTGTGATTGCGAATGTCAGGGAGGGGGGGGGGATACGAGGGGGTTTAACAAATGCTTTTGAATACAGTATAAATTGAAACGGAGTACGATCGAGCTGGGGGGGAAATAACGCCATTTTCGTGAACAGCCGCCACTTGGGCTGAGAATAAATGTGGCGGCTGTTGATGTAAATGGCGGAATTACCTTGGAAAGACCTTGTGGCAACCCTTTTGGTTCATGTCATGTGTCGATTTCAAGAATTTTGAAGGAGAAGTCGGGCTATATGGAAAAAATTTTCGAGATGAACGCCTGATTTTTTTTATTGAAAAATAAGAAGAAGAAACACACATTGTTGATTGGAGACAAATCATTGCAAGCCGAATGAATTAAAAAAAATTAAATTTCCAAGATTCAAATTAAAATGCACTTATTTATGTGTGCATGAATTGAACACATAAATCGAAATTGCCATAAATTGAATAAATTGAAATGTGATTCATCGATATTGCAAGAAAGCAGGGAAGAACTTCATTGAGGAGATTGACAAAATAATTCCCCTTTTCTCTTTTGACAAGAATATTCCAGTTCAGCCAGAAAAGGTTGTTCCTTTTTTTTGAGTAACGAAATTTTTCCATTACCAATGTACGAGATTTATCCGTTTTTTTTTTTTCAAACGATTTTTTCGACGACCCTCAGGATTTTCCAACAGTACAATGTTGAGCCAGTTGTGCATAAATAAAAGATTTTTTCACGAGTTAATTCCTGCATGGAGACCCTTGAAAATAATAAGTATGTGTTGAAATTACGACATTTATTCCACGAACCTTCAGAAACCTGTAAAGGTGACTTTTTGCAGCAACAACAAAAAAAAAAAATTCCGAACAGGGCTGAATATGCCAAAGAATATTTAAGAAAACAAGAATTATTGTTTTCCCTGCTCTATCATATGTCGTTTCAGTGATTTCTTTTAATTTATGTCCCGAGAACTTTTGTAGAACCCCTAGTGTATGCGTATGTAATATATACTGTACATATTACTGGCGTGTTGAGTGGTTTGCGTCATTGCGTGATGTCACTTCGGTTGCTTCTATTACGAAGGTTTTCCATTAGAAATAAAAAAGAGATAGATTTGTATTTTTTTGCTATTGGATGTCATGCTTGAGTAGCGTAAAAGATTGACAATTTTGTACATACTTTGATATCCGTTCGAGCTGCGAAGTTCTATTGAAGGTTAGAGGCCAAGGTGTTTTTTTGGATCACTTGGGGATCTAAATCGAATATTCCCGTACTCGTGAAATGTTCCGTTTACTGAAGATCGAGTAGTTTTTTGTATATTTTTTTAAAGAAAAACATAACTTTGTTTAATAATCTTTCCAAGTTTTTCATCGGTTTGGAAAATAAAGGGGCATTATCTTCAGATGATTCAGTTTTTCGCGCTCAAAATTTATTTTATTCCTCCTACCGAATTTGTGGCTAAATTAGAATCAATGATCGATTACAGTGTAAAATTTGGCGATTTATAGGTGATTTTCGAGCCTCTCTGCCAATATTTTTTATCGCGAGTAATTATGCTTTGACGCTCAGAAATCAACCTTAAGTTTGACGCAAATACAATCAGTAACCGAATACAGTGAAAATTTGACGCTTTGTAGAGTTTGCGTGTTTTTTGTTATCATCACGATGTCGAGAAATTGACCACTCCTTATTGTGACAGATATTTTCAAATTTTTTTCACCCTGTAAATGTTTAATGCTATTTTTTTTCGAAGTATAGTATTCTGCTGAAATAGATGAGGAACATGAAACTGGAACTTGAAAGTTTCAAGCGAAAATGGGATTGAAAGTCGTAAACGGCTTGAAACTGAAGAATTTATTGGCCCTGAATATTTTGAACTTATTCTTGTATGGAGAATTCTGTTGAGATTATCTTTTGATTTGTTTCTTCTCGTCCAAGTAATGGGATTACGAACTGAATGACTCTGAACATGAGAATCCATTAGCTGTGAATGTGTCTGGGTGTTTTCTTGATATTCTGCACTGGTACCGATTTATGGGGGTTTTTTTTCTCCTTGTGATTGATGTGGGATTAGGACTGGTAACCAACTTCCACGTGTGACCCGTATGACCTTTTTTTTTCCCCCGAAGATTATTTTCAGATGAGTGTCATTTTGTGTGTTGTTTTTCTTCTGAGTGATCGGATTGAAGGCATTATAAGAAATTTCAAGTTGGCAATTCATCAGCTGCGGCTGTTTATTTTGTAAAGCATTATTTTACGCATAACCTTGAGTGTCTTGTGTTTTTTTTGCACTTTTTCTCTTAAAGAGCTCAATTTTCCGAATGGCGCGCCAAAACAAATCGCGCCTTTTTTCTCGGCAGGTCGCGCTTCTGCCAATTGACATTTATATATTCATTTATCTTCGCTTCACAAAAGAATCCAACGCTTATAAATTTTGTAAAATTTATTTGCAAAACAAAATTGAGTGAGGACTTTTCTCTCTTCTTGTGAGGAAAAAGTTTTACATATTTTTTTTCCAGAAGACTTAGTTCATTCTTGATTTGCAAGTTCGGAATTATGAACTCGGAGTCATCGCGTGATTTTGTTTCTTTCGATTCGAAATGGTTTTTTTTGGTTGACGGGTTCATCTGACGAATTTTCAAAGAGTCATTCAAGAGAGACGTTTTCAATTTTTTCAACGCGTGCTTGTAATTTATTTTATTTGGGGGTTTAAATTTCGAACGTGGGATATATTTTCCTCGTCCTTGATTATTCTGTCCATATTACACACGTGACGAGTGTCTTCTACGATTTCGTCCTTTTTTGTGCAGTATTTTTAAAGTAATTCAAAGTATTTTTTTACATTTATTGGCATAATTTTAGAGTAAAAAATTGCGCTGCTTTTCCCGAAGAGGTTTTGCGGAGCTTATATTTGATCGCTCATGATGATGATTTTCGGCGAGAACCGTCGTCACTAGATTTCTCTGTTCGAGGTGGAATCGATACTTAATTTTGATGATTTACGTAATATTAATTGTATTTTGTGGGGAACACACACATTTAAGGCGAGAAAGGAATATTACACTACCGATAACGACGAGCCCCCGAATCCCCGAGACCCTTACTTATTTTTTTTCTCGAGAGGGGAGATTCAATTCCGCGTGTTTGAATAATTAATAATTTTCGTTATTTGATTCCATGTGTCTGTGCTTTTTTTTTACCTTTCAGGTCCACACACATGGGCCGTCCACTTCCCGTTGGCGAGTGGGAAACGACAGAGTCCGATCGATATCCCGAGTGGCAGAGGAGAAGCTGTCAACTTTTCTTCTGGACTCGCCTGGACCTACGACTCTGACGCGTGTGACAGAATCACCAACACTGGGCATGGATGGAAACTCCTCGTCTCTGGCAATGGTGAGAGTGTGCTTTATTTTTTATTTTATTTTTTTACATTACAGTTGAACTTCTGTTGGGCAAGCACGCCGCGCAATTAATAAGTTATATAATATTAATTCTTGGAAGTAGGAATTAATTTCCTCCTCCACAAAATCGCAGTGCCAGGAATGCACCATAGCATCCTGGACAATAATTCCTGACCTGAAAAAAAAGGTGTAAAAGCGATTGAAGGTTATGTGTAATTCTGGGTATATAAGGAGCTCACCCAGCTCAAGGTTGTCATCAGTTGTGATTTTTTATTCAAGTTATTCACTTATTCCAAACTTATCTTGCAAGCTGTGTTGAGTTGCTTATTTATTGGTTTATTCTGTGAAATACGTGTATCCCTTTGAACTAAAAAGTCCTACAAGGAATTCCTGGTCCTGTCCCAGACTGATAAATTTGTTTGTTAAATGATAATTTGACTGATGAATTTGTTGATGTGGGTTTTCAGGCGAATTATTTGTACTTTTTTTTTTTAATTCGCATACGAATTTTTTCAATCACTCGAGATTTAAAAGTCCTGCATCTTTTTTGTTGAAAAATAGTGTTTTGAAATAATTTATTTCCTCGTAGACTTTTTATGCGGGTTTAAATCTGATTCAGCTTTTTTCTAATCACCTTTTTCATTCTTGTTGACTTGCGAAGACTTTTATTGGATTTTGCCTCCCAGAGTTGCTGCGAGGCTCTTGATTCTTATTCCAGGTATTCACTTTTTTGAAGTTGATTTGAATAATTTCGATGAGGGAATAAATGGGGAAATATTTAGCGAAATTATGCTCGTGTCCGTCTTGATTTTCATTGTTCACACAGTTTATAAGTGGAAAATTGAATGCATTTTCACGGCGGGGTTTTTGGGACATTTTGTATTAAGATCTGATGCTGTATGTTTGTTTAAAATAATATTTTGCATCATATTTTCGTTTCTTGGATTTGTGTCTTAAAACATGTCTTCACGCGAAATTACTTTATAATTTGAAAAAATTGAATTTAAAGGATTAATAATTTAATGATATGACTGTTTTCGATGCTTGAAAAATATATATTGATTTCTTCACTCGTAAGCTTGGGTTTTTTTTATGATTAACCTGTATTCAATTATTTGGTTTGGGGTTTAAAAAATTGTTTTCATGCCGAAGTACTGTACAATACTTCAAGATTTAAAGAATGGAGTTGAAGAGACGCATAATTTAATGCTATGATCGTTTTTGTGGCTTGAAAAAAGGGGTCGATTTCCTTTCTTATTGACTGCCTGGTTTTTTTTTTCAATTCAACTGTAGTTGATTTCTTTTTGGTTTGGGACTTGAATAAATGTTCTCACGCAAAAGTATATTTTGAAGATTTTGAATTTAAGGGGTACATAATTTGAAACTACGATCGTTTTTGTGGCTTTAAAAAAAAAAGAGAAATTGCTTTCCCTTCTCAAAAGCTTGGGGGGGGGATTTTTTTTTATTTCAACTTTATTTTGTGTCTTTTCTCGCTTCCGTTTTGAAAAAGTGTTTCCAGGCGGAAGGACTTCATTATTTAAATTAATGTTTATTTAATTTGAAGGGATACTTACTTTGACGCTATGATTTTTTGAGGCTTAGGGAAAAAAGGGCTTGCTTTCCTTTCTCGAAAGCTTAGGTATTTTTTTTCGCAATATTCCTTTGAATAGATCGCAATGCTTTTTCTCACTGGCGACGAAACGTGCCGAGTCATGACGAAGG
The DNA here is from genome assembly GCA_905338405.1 of Notodromas monacha. Classification (NCBI taxonomy): domain Eukaryota; kingdom Metazoa; phylum Arthropoda; class Ostracoda; order Podocopida; family Cyprididae; genus Notodromas; species Notodromas monacha. The sequence continues at coordinate 222,064 of CAJPEX010000034.1, read as the reverse complement.
CAGTTGTGACCGACTTGTGTACAACTCGCTTCTGTTGCCTGTAAGACGTCGTTTCTTTGGTGTAAACTTGAGCGAGTCACGGTTTTGTTCAATAAATCAATAACCCCCCACGGGTTCGCATTTCGTTACGTTCGACCGACTCCCTGGTATTAATTCCAACCCGTCTTATTTATTATATGCATAATCGGTACTGGAGCTATTTTGTGGCGAATATATAGTGGAGGTGTATCAGTAACATTTTTCTCAGTTTTTTGTTTTTTGGCTGGTTTTATCGTGACTGTAAATATTTTTTGGGGGGAGAAAAGTTTAAGTTCGATGACTGATTTTTTTCTTCTTTTTTTTAGTCGCGTCACTGCGATGATTTGAAAATCCGGTTGACGAGTAAACTTTTCTGTAGAATGATTCCCTGCAAACCTTTTCATGCCTTTTTTTTAAGTTTGAAAACTAGTGCGATAATGTATATTTTCAAAGTGTACACATTTTTTTGTATCGTTCTCTTTTTTGAAAGAGGTGAATAATTTTTTTTTAAATTTTTAATGTTCAGTTCTAAATTTGAATTGTTCTATTATAAGAAATTCAACCAAACTTTCGTCGTTCCGGATAATTTTTTCATGAAACAGAAAAACATCCTGTGATGTTGTTTTTAGTTTATGCGGCTTGTTTTCGAAATCACTATTTCAATTTGGAAGGAATTTTTATTTCTTGTATGATTCAAAAATAATAATACCCTGGAAAGCGAATTCGGAGGGGAAAATCTGAATATACAGTGTTTTGTTTTTATTATAACTGTTGCACCAACATTGCTTGCTAAAAACATTTCGCACCTTAATTTTAGTCCGTCATGTTGTTGGCACTTTCCACCTCTGGGATTTAGATTAACTTATACTGCATGAACAATAAAGGTATCAGGCGAAGTTAGTGGAATCTTAAATAAAAGTGAAGCGTTAGATCTGATAATTTTTTTTTAAATTTTATTCATCAAAGAGTACTGCAATATTGATGAAGGTTTTCTTTCCAAAAGACGCATTTTCATGAAATTGTTTTTTTTTTTGCTGGAATGAAGTAGGAAAATTCAAGTTTTCCAAGAGGAAATTTTCCTTAAACCAGATGACTTCCTAATATATTTCTGAATCTTGATTTTTTTTTTCAAATCACCCAAGTTTTACTGTAGAAGCAAAGAATATTAATTTTCCAGCGGCTCAAAAACCGCTGAAATTCGTGTAAATGTCCTTGCTGCGAATATTGTGAAAATCTTGACATTATTCCAAATTTTATTTTTCAAAATCTATGAGATCTCGTGACATTCTCAGCAGAGTTCGAGTCTGTTTTCTTTTCTCTTTATTTTCATGTTTCTTTTTTATTTAATTATTTTTTCTCGTCGGGTGAACTATGGGGAGCTATGAAATTATTAAGGATTAAATACTGTACTTCAAAATCACATGAAAAACCAAGCAGAAATAATAATTTAAAGATAATACAGATCTGTATGCAGGACCAAAAATGGTTTATTTTGAGACAAAACCTCGCGGGTAAATATACAAGCAGCATCCCCCCACTTCCTGCCAATTTTCCGCTCTCATTTCGGGGCCTCTTTCTCCTCCGAATATTGCACTTTTACAACAAAAAAATGTGGATGCTGCATGGGGAAGAAAACAAGTGTTTGCAACAAGTCGGTACTTTTTTGCATCCCCCTAAAACCAAAAAAAGGGGGAAACTCAGAGAAGCACGTGTTCCAGCCGACCGTTGTTTCAAGCTTGGGGCCGTCTGGTTCCGATTTCGTTCCGCCTTGTTTATTTTCGCTGGGGTTTATCGGCAACCCGAGAACAGAGGGTTTCTCAACGACAAAAGCTGCCTTCTTTATTCTATTTCTCGTAAGCTACTTATTCCTCTTTTCTCGACTAATTAGCTGCACATGAAAATGCACTAAACTCAGGTTAGCTTTTCTAATCTTTCATAACTAATTTTGACATGCTGCCCCTCGTACTTCACCACGTTCACTCGGAACAAATTCTGCATCATCTTCATTTTGAAAGAAAAATTACTCGGGAAAATATAAATCAAAATAATCTAAAGTCCGTTTTAGAGAGCAAGCATTTTCAGGCACGAGTTGCATTCGTGTTTTCACTGCATACAAAAATAAGTCTAAAACGTTTACAGGATTTGAAAGCGACTTACTCAAGTTTGAACTAAGAGAAACAGTCAATATCCATTCAATATAAGGATTTTTCGCATGGAAATCAATTTCGCTCAGTCATGCATAGTTTTGTTTCAAATATTTTGGTCAAAATATCAAAGTTCTGGCTGCCTAAAAAAATATGAAGTATCGCTTCTATCAGCTCCCAGACATTCTGAAATTTAAAACTTGTATTTCAACAGAAAGCTGAGGGCATTCATCGAAAATTTATGATTAAGTTATCCAAAAAAATGACACAAATGCTAGAGAAGACTGAAAACTACTGCACGTCAGACATTTGTTCTGTCGTAAAAGAATTCCGTTCAAACGTTATTCAAAATGCTGGTTTAAAAAAAAAAAGTCGCCAAATAAATTGAAAATGTGCGAGGAAGCAAATGGCGCATCAGTTTCAGGACAATGTAAACATTGAATATATAATTTGATATTCAAAATTATGCGATAAATCCTCTCTCATTTCTGCTCACATTCAATTTTACATCATTCATACTTTTTTTGCCCTCCGGTAGTATTTCAAAAATTCGAAAAAAAAAATTTATTCTGGATCACCGCTGATTTATGTTGGGGACAACAGTCACCACAACACAAGAAAAGAGAAAGAAGCTGTGGATCAAAAGAATTATAAATAGAAACACAGAATCAGCCTGGGACAAGGCTGGGGATTCCTGGTAGAATCCCAACTTTAACTTTAAACTGTATTTCAATATAGTCCCAACAAATAATGAAGATTTTGACAAGTCACACAAGAATTAAATGAACAGCAAAAAACCTCTCAGCAAGCTTCGAATTTTGTCACTGTGTTCACCACACAACAGCTAGACTCAGACTGATGATAAAAATGGTATCAAAAGGGGTTTTTATTAATTGTTGGTGCTGGCCTTGATCCAGCTCTCTGGCTGAGGATCAGGCGATTTTTAGAGGCCTGGGATTGGCCAGAAAAGCTGAAGTCGAAGACGACTCTGGGGGCAGGAAGCTTTGGAAGAAGGTTCTCGAATTTTCCGATTTTCTGGTGCTCTGAATTCAACCGTTTTCTGTGTTTGTCCTTGGGTGATTTTTCCACCCGATTTACTCTAGCCTCGATTAATGAGGCCCTCATCACACTGGTGGCGGCGGGTCCCCAACATAATCCCCCCTGTTTTATCAATTGAGCTTGTTGTGAGACATGCTGATTGATAAAACATAGAGACCTTTTAATTTGCATGATGGGGACCTGCCACATGTAGGATTTATGTGTTAGGGGTTTTATAATTTTGTTACAAATTTTATTTTATTTTTATATTGAATATACTTTTGATATTTTAATTTATTTGATTTAATGTTTTGAGCAAGCTGAGAGGGTCCCTTATGGACTTTCTTAAAAGTTAGAGTGATCAGTTCCAACTTGTAAGAATTTTGTCCAAGTACAAGCATTTGACATTCAATGGCATTCAATTTTCACAGTATCTCATTTCACACACACACAAAAAATAATGAACAACAGTCTTTTTCAAATGCGCCAAATTTTTCACACAATGCTTCTCTTGAAGTTTTCTCTTCAGGATCATCCATTGGATCTGGAACATGATGGTGACCTGGATGAAGAAATTTCTGTTTCTGCCCTGTAAATGGTCAGTTGGTTGTACCCATTTTTTAATGGTTTGCAATTGCGCATTCTTGAATTTTTCTTCAGATTAATTCATGATCCAAAAAAGTTATTTTTCTTTTTTCAGGCAATTAATTTCATTGAAATCACTGGGCCCTTTTTTACTTTTAAGTTATTTTCCATTTCGCAAATCAAAGCGCATAGCCATGTAGCTTTGGTTCAAGGTTCAGTACATCCTCAGCGCTTTTGAACCTTGTAAGGTGTAATTTCAACCTTGTTAGTCTCTTTTCATTTCATAGGGTGCAATTTCAACCCTTTCTCCTTTCATCTTTCATAGGGTGTAATTTCATCCCTTTCCTCTTGTTCTCTTTGATAGGGTGTAATTTCAACCCTTTCCTCTTTCTTCATTTCTCGAGATATCTCATGAGGCCTTGTTTTCATCAGTTTTTTTCAAATTGTTTCAGGTGTAATTTCAACCTTGCTTTCTCATTTTTTCAGCATCTCCTGAGGCTTTGTACATCCTCTGTGCCATTCTTTAGTTTCACATACATTTTGAATTGTATGCTCCATATTATGGATCTCACAGAGTTATTTCTGTGTAGGTGATATCTTTTCATGTATATATCAATCAATTATCATTGGTTTCTTGTAGTCCTTTTGATTCATTTAATCAATTGCAAACATGCATTTTTATGAGCCCTCAATTGATGAGAGGATTTTTTACTACAGATATTGTATTGTGTACTCTCTGTTTTTCACAATTGCTTAATCTTTTGATGTTTATTGTAAAGAAATGCGGATGTCAAGATATGGATAAATATTTTTATTTATTTATATTTTTTGAATCAGGATTCCATGAAGAGTAAATTTTTCATTGACACATTTGGATGAAGACACTAAATCCTGGAATATTCATGCATTTTCTTTATTAGTAGAATTTCAAGCACTTTTGTCCTTCAACAGCAGTGGTTCACTTGAACAGCATATTATTTTTTGCAAGAGATTTTTTATGATTGAGATTTAATATTGAGGCCTTAGTCAGACATTGCAACCTTTTTCATTTTACTTGACATAGGAGATATTTGAAGAAAAACCTTAGTTTTTATTCTGGGTTCCTTTTATTCATTTTGTTTGTTTGTTCATAAAAAAATTCTTATTCTATTCATTGCATGTTTCTTTTTTATTAATTTTTGGGAAGTTTTTGAGGAGTTGACAAAGCTTTGGCATGTACTTCTGCATATTGCTTTCTGTTTTTAGCTATTTATAGTTTTGCTGTAAACATTTATTCTTTGACCTTTTCATTTTTTTTTGTTTTATAGAATTTTCTCAAATCTTCATGTTTCCTTGTATTTTGAATCATTTTTAATCAGTGGGAAGTGAATTATGTGAATCGTAAAGTAATTATCAAAGCACTTGCTTTTATTAGGAGTGGAATATTCTTCCCCCCTGTTGAGGCTGTAAAAGCTGACATCCCCCCTGCAAATGCTAAAGCTATTATTCTTGTCTAAGGAGGAATTATCTGTAGTATTTTTCAAGATCTCTGAATAATGGACACATATCTTTTTAATTAATAATCTGACATTTTTTCTCTTTAACTTACAGTATTGGCATTCCAGATATTTTGTATCAGCACTAGGGGCAAAATAAATTAGATCTGTTCATTATTTTAAGGCTTATTATGGATTTTTAAATTTTGCACTTCTAGATTTTTTGTTTGTGATTTTGTTTATTCAATTTTCATTAGTTTCATTATTATTATTCTTCATATACATACTTCTGCTGAAATTTGTAACATTATTGGCTTGAATATTTATGTGTATATTTTGTTTCATATAGTCAGAAGGAAAAGGAATGATTTTTACTTCTTTTTTTTGTGGTTGCTTATGTGATGAATTTACTAGATTGTATCAAAATTTTGATTATTTTGCATATAGAGTTTAAACATTTCATTATTCAGGTGTAATTTTGTGAACTGTACTTTTTCCTGCTGGGCAAGTTCTGTGCATGACTAAATAATATTTTTCTTTTTTATGGTTAATATCTTTGTACATTTTTTTATTTGTGCCTGTGTGGGATGCTCATGTGGTCTGGTGTTGATAGCACTTTTGATTAATATTGGTGGTGATTTCATCATTTTGTTTTGTGCTTGATAATTTTGATTCATTTCATTTCCTATTGCTCTTATTTCTTGTGGTTTCTTTGAAGAGTGACAATTTTTCTTTGTATGAGCCATTTTGTTTTCTCATGTGGTCACTGAAATAACTGGTATACCATCCATATTGTTTTTCTGGGTTTTGTTTCCATTCTTTTAATGTGTTTTTTGTGAGGACACCTGATGCAACTTTTGCATGAATGTAACTTTCTAAATTTGATATTATAGAGCCTTGGTTAAGGTGGTCTAGGACAGTTGGCCATATTTTGTCATGTGCTGTTTGAAGGTCTACATGTAAGTTCACTAGAATTGCCATTTGCTTTTTTACTTCTTCAAGATATGCAGCGCATTCTTCGTATGTCTCATCTGGCTGTGGCAGATTTTCTATTTCCTGAAAGATTTGTCTTATTTGCTGTGATACATTTCCATATGTATCAAATAGTATGCGCAAGGCCTCTAGATATCCAGTTTCATCGTTTCTGCCTCTGTAGTGTTTAATTTTTTGGAGTGCTTCTCCATCTAGATGCATCATCAATAGTTGTATACGTTGAATTGGATTTAGTTGTTCTTTGGGAGCTTCATGTATTATTTTGAATTGGGCCCATACTTGGTCAAATGTGACTTTGCCATCCATTGATCCCTCAAATTTAAAATCTTTGACATATGTTTTTTCATAATGTTTGATATATGTCTGTTGCTGGTCATTAGGAAATTCAATTCTAGACCCTTTTCCATATCTGTCTAATTCACTTCTAAGTGACCCTTTTAATTGATCCAGATCAATTCCAAATTCTTTTTCTAGAGATAATATTGTTTGTGGTTCTATATCTATTTCTGTTTCTAAATGTTGATTTTGCATTTTATGTATAGATTCTTTTTGCAGAATTTTTTCAGGCTCTGTATTTTTGATTTTTTCAGTTTTTGTATTTTGATTTCTTGCATTTTCTTTTTTCTCTTGTATTGTGTTTTGATGGTTTTCATTTTGTATCTTTTTGGCAGTATTTATTGTGTTTAATGTTTTTATTTTTTGTATTATTGTTGGATTTATTTCTGGTATCTGTATTGTTAGAATTTCCATTTTATCTGGACGAAGTACAGTCCAATTTTGTATTAATTCATCAGTTTGTCTTATAATAATTTTTTGCATTTTTCTTTGTAAGATCTTGATTTGCTCAGTATCATTCTTTTCAAACATGGATATATCAAGTGATATAAATTCCGTTGTTATCTCTATGAAATCTTGCAAAATCTCTGTAAATATTTCTTCTTGATTTTCTGGATCAAAGTCAAGAAATGTTCTGTCTGCTGCACGAATACCTCTTACTATTTTAAAGAGTAGTGAAATGATGGACACTTTTTGCTGTTGTATATATTCAGGTTTGTAATAATTTTTAAATTCTTTTGAGTCTTGATTGTGGGAGTGCTCAGATTTTTTATCTTCTATAGGAAAGGGTTCTGGGTCATTTAAATCATCTTTTAAATTTTCTCTTTCTGAATGAGGTTCAGAATTGAATTCTATATTGACAGTGGAAGGCTTACTTGTGGGAGTTTGAATTTTTTCCATATTTTCTTCATTTTTAGGATTTTCACAATTTTTGATTACTTTGGGTCTCCCTCTTTCAATTATTTTTTCAGGGGGAAGATTTGGACAGGGGTTCAGACCTGGTTGATGTTGATTGATGTCTTCCTGATGACAAGCAGGTGCACGCCGTTTGATACCTTTTCCGCGAACCATTTTTAGCCCAAAATTTTCAATTTTACCCAAATATTTTAATTTCCGCGCAAATTCAATCAGGGGGTTTGGGAACACAAACTCAAGTGAAGATTTTTGGGAAGGAGAGGCTTTTCTAAACTCAGGTAAAGATCGAAATTTGATTTGAAGCAAGAATTATTTTTTTTTTTTTTTTTTTTTTTTTTTTTTTTTTTTTTTTTTTTTTTTTTTTAGTGGAGGTGTATCAGTAACATTTTTCTCAGTTTTTTGTTTTTTGGCTGGTTTTATCGTGACTGTAAATATTTTTTGGGGGGAGAAAAGTTTAAGTTCGATGACTGATTTTTTTCTTCTTTTTTTTCGGTCGCGTCACTGCGATGATTTGAAAATCCGGTTGACAAGTAAACTTTTCTGTAGAATGATTCCCTGCAAACCTTTTCATGCGTTTTTTTTTTAAGCTTGGAAACTAGTGCGATGATATATACTTTTCAAGCGTCCACATTTTTTTATCGTTCTCTGTTTTGAAAGAGGTGAATAATTTTGAATTTTTAATGTTCAGTTCTAAATTCAATTTGTTTTATTATAAGAAATTCGACCAAACTTTCGTCGTTCCGGAGAATTTCTTCATGAAACAGAAAAATGTGCTATGATGTTGTTTTTAGTTGAATTGCATATTTCAGTCTTGGGCTTTGTTTTTGAAATCAATATTTTAATTTGGAAGGAATTTTCATTTCTTGTATGATTTGAAAATAATAATAACACCGTGGAAAGCGAATTCGGAGGCGAAAATCTGAATATACAGTTTTTGTTTTATTATAATTTTTGCACCATCATTGTTTGCTAAAAACATTTCGCACCTTAATTTTAGTCCGTCATGTTGTTGCCACTTTCCACCTCTACTAGTTTTTTATTGGAATTTAGATTAACTTATACTGTATAATCAGGCGAAGTTAGTGGAATCGTAAATAAAAGTGCAGCGTTAGAACTATTAGATTTTTTATTCATTTAATTAATCAAACAGTACTGGATTATTAATGAAAGTTTTTTTTTCAAGATACGCATTTCCAAAAAAAATGTTCTTGCTAAAATCAAGGAGGAAAATTCAAGTTTCCCAAGAAGAAAACTTATTTTTCTGAATCTTGAAATTTTTTCAAATCACCCAAGTTTTACTGTAGACGCAATCATATTAATTTTCCTCAAAGATGAGCCTGAAGTGAAATTAATTCCCTTGAGGAAAAATCTCGATAAATCTGAACACTTCCAGATGTAATTCTGAATCTTGTTGCTGTCAGATCATCGACTTCTTGCTAAAGGCGCAGTCACATGATTTTTCAACCTGAAGGAACAATTTTTTAAATGAGGAAAATATCTTGATAAACCTCTGGGATTTCCTGGTTTATTTCTGGATCTCGACGTTTCGAGATGGCCGAGGTTTTTAATATAAATAGGACGCCAATATTACCTCATTTCTTTTCGCAAAAAGAAGCTTGAAGAGAAAAGTTCTTTTTTTGCATGAAAGATCTCGATTAACCCGAAGACTTCCAAGTGCATTTCTGAAATCTAATAATTTCAGATTTTTGATGGTTTTACGAGAGACGCAGTCACACAATTTCTCCAACAAAAAAAGGAAGCCCTGAAGAAAATTGAGTTTCTATGAGGAGTATCTCCATAAAACACACGACTTCAAGGTGTATTTGTGAATCTTGATTACTTCAGATCATGAAATTTGGCTCAAAAACCGCTGAAATTCGTGTAAATGTCCTTGCTGCGAATATTGTGAAAATCTTGACATTATTCCAAATTTTATTTTTCAAAATCTATGAGATCTCGTGACATTCTCAGCAGAGTTCGAGTCTGTTTTCTTTTCTCTTTATTTTCATGTTTCTTTTTTATTTAATTATTTTTTCTCGTCGGGTGAACTATGGGGAGCTATGAAATTATTAAGGATCTCTGACATTTTCAACAGGGTTCGAGCGTATTTAGTTTTCACTTTGTACTCATGTTTTATTTTTATTTTTAATTTTTTTATCATCAGGTGAACTATGGGGAGGTCCATTGCCGTCCAAGTTCAAGCTGGAACAAATCCACGCGCATTGGGGCTGTACGGAGAACGAAGGCTCGGAGCACACAGTGGACGGTGTTGCATACCCCGGAGAGGTTAATGAACACTCCTGACCTTGCCTCTTCCTTTTTGTTTTGTTGTTGTTGTTGTTGGTGCAATAGTTGGCGCCGAAATTAATCCACCTCTTTCTTCTTCCTCTTCTTCCTTGCTTTTGATGCCTTTCGGTCAATGTCGTTCCATATACTGTATAGAAGCATCCAGATGCAGAAAAGGGGGGAAGGGGGCTAATCAATGCCAAGGGGGATATTGATGAGTTTTCAGATTGCATCCGGGCGCGTGTGGTACTGGGAAGTTTTTTTTTTTTAGTTGTAAATAAGAAAATGACATTCTTTTTTATTAAGGGATGGTTCATTTGGGTAATGTGAAAGCCAGAGATGAGGATATGTTTTTTTTTCTTGAATACAGAGTGAACTGGACAGGAATGAACTTTTTGACGCTTTTATATATGCGTCACGGTTTAAAAAATACGAATGAAAACTGGGATTCGTACAAAAAATTATTTTCCTGTTTCATGGGGGAATTTGAAAGCCCACGATCAGGATATATTTTGTATTCTTCTTTTAATACAGGGTGAACTAGGAAGAAATACAATTTTTTAAAGCTTGTCCAGTATATAATATACGTCACGTTTTGAAAATACGGATGAAAACCGGCATTCGTAAAATGGCTTATTTGCCTAGGCCTTGAAATGCAGCTTCCTTGTCATAGTTCCTTGCGTCCTACGTTAAATAATCGCAATGAAATTCTAGAATTTCGTCCATTTTTTTGAAAAATTGTTAGAAAATAGTTTAGGGTCTCAGAAAACCACATATCAGGAGTGTCATAAGTTGGCCATGAATTTAAAAGCTCAATAAGATGGGGATTTATTTATGTTTATTTTTTCGAAAACAGGGTGGACCAGAGATAAGATTCTAATTTACGCGTGTGTAAGAGGACACATTTTGAAATTACGAATGAAGACCGAAATTGAATACGATTTAATCATGATGATGATGCTTTTGAGAGTTTTCTCGAATCGTTAAAATGCAGCTTTCTAGTCCCAGTTCCTCGCGTCTTTAAAAAATAAATTTTATATGTTGCGAGAAAGTTATGGAATTTCGTTCTGCTAGTATTGCAAAAAAAATTTGACAAATATTCAGGATTACCGAAAACCGGAATCGGGACTCACACAATTTCATCAGGTGGTCCCGAATTGAAAAGCTCGTAAGATAAGGATGTTTTTTTTTTCGTCAATAGAGTGTGGACCAGAAAGCAATACCCTGCCTTTTTTACGTCTGTTTATTTAGGCCACGTTTGAAATAAAAATAAAAATCGGAATTCGCCCAATTTCTTGCCTGTTATGTATGAAAAAACTTTCCCCAGACGCCGAAATGCAGCTTTCTTGTCTCTATTCAGTGCGTCTATGGTGAAATAATCGCCACTAAATTCCTGAATTTTTTTTTCTGCAAAATTCTTGGAATTTTTTCTGCGTATATTGTATTAAAAAAAAAACTTTTAAAAGAATGATCGAGGGTCACTGAGAACCGCAATCGAGAGTCGTAAATTTCTGTAAGTTGGTCACGAACTCGATCCATAATACCTATTTTACCACGTTTTTATGAACTCACTTTCTTGTCTGTCTGTCTGTTTGTCCGGATCAAATTTTGAAACTCAAATTTCACTCACTTCCCGACTAGCTGTTGGGGACAACTGTCACCACAACACAAGAAAAGAGAAAGAAGCTGTGGATCAAAAGAATTATAAATAGAAACACAGAATCAGCCTGGGACAAGGCTGAGGATTCCTGGTAGAATCCCAACTTTAANTTGTCATCAGTTTCTAAGCTATCCTGAAAGTTTCAGCTTGCTAGCTAGTTGGGAAGTGAGCAAAATTTGAGTTGCAAAATTTGATCCGGACAAACAAACGCAGACAAGAAAGCGAGTTAATAAAAACGTGTTAATTAAAATGGCAATATAGCGCAGAAAGTTGTGAGGTTCTGGAATTTTTTTTTATTCAGATTTTTAAAACCATTTTTCAATTTACTGCATGATGATGAGTGAAAACTTTTTTGTTACTAATTGACTGCAGCAATTTATTTTTTTGCAACAGTTTTCTCTAGCCTCCAAAAATAATCCGTTCCAGGATTTTTTTGAAATATTTTTGCCGTTTCATCGCTATACAGTGTATAGACTAAACTTCCGATGAAAGAGAAATAATTTTCCATATTTTTTTTTCTGGTGCAGATCCATTTGGTGCACTGGGACTCCGAAAAGTACTCGAGCTTTGCGGAAGCCGCGAATGCAGATGGTGGACTAGCAGTACTTGGAGTTTTCATCACTGTGGGTGACCAGGCCCATGATGAGATCCAAAAGATTGTGGACGCTCTTGAACTCATTCCCAACAAAGACATGACCGAGAACTTGGCCAAGACTGTGGATCCTTTGAAGCTTCTTCCAGAGAGTCAGTATCAAGAGATCTGTTTTTATTTTTTCCGCCCCGGGTTGTATTTTTATTTTTATTTTTTCGTGTGGATACTTGGTAGCAAAAGTACTTGTCGGATGACGAGGAATGTTCCTTGTGTAAACTCATCGGTGATAGTTGATAGTGACGAGTATAAATTATTTCTCTTTTTTTTTTTATGGCAATCGTAATTTAAAGAGGGTCGTATCATTTTCTCCGGGGATTCTTGTCTTTCATGAGTCGAGTGAAAAATGAAACCCTGATTGGTTTCGCATGATCTTTAATTTTGTACAAACAAATATCGGATGATACGAGTATCATTAAAATTTAGATTGGTGTGATTTTTTTTTTTGGACGTAATTTTGAACTTCTGAAGGGGTCTGAATTTTTCAGAAGGTGAAAAAAAACTGATGACGCGTCATTTTTTCAGAGATTTATAATAAAAGCATGCACTAATAATTAATTTAGTCGATTTTTTAGGAGGCACGAGCCCTGATTTTGAAAAAAAAAATTAATGGTCCTGAATTGAATGGAACATAATCGTTGTTCCGAAATGCGTTCATGGTTTTTTTTTAAACACATTTGATATCATCGATCAGATGAAAGCATCCGCTTTTCCTCGTTTTGATACAGTATCACTGAAAAGAGTGAATGTTTTCAAATTTATATCGAAATGTATAATAATTAGTTCTCATTATTTTCCTCCTGCTCATGTTTTTTACTGTTGGTATGACCCCGATTGGATGAATTTTTTTTGGGATTTAATTATTTGTATTCACGATTGAATGTTTTGTAAATTGATTAAAAATGTTGTGTTACCTTTTACAGGCAAGGCTTTCTGGAATTATGAAGGATCTTTAACCACTCCACCCTGCTTGGAAACCGTCAATTGGATCGTTTTCAAGACACCGCTCACTGTTTCCAAGGAACAGGTAATTATTACATGATTCATTTCATGTCTCAAATCCGTAAATACGCTAATTATTGAGTGAAATGTATCCGTAGCTTTTGGAGTTTATGAATAAATTTATGCAGAAAAATAGTGATACTTTATAGAATACAGAATGAGAAAGTGTAAGTGTATGAGTGTAAGTTTCACATAAGCTCACTTGCGATATGTCTTGACTCCTGGAGATTTATTATTTATTGTCTTTCTTTTTCTGAAGTGAAATTGAATTCCATACGCCGCTGGAAATCAGTCCTTTTTGATTGGGGGTTTTTTTCTTACTAATTTAGAATATGTATTTTCCGAATCGATTGTCGTATGAAATTGATTTTATTTTACGAAAAGGGGTTCCAGAGTTTTATTCGAGCTTCGAAAGAAAGATTTTTGGGTACCCGAGGTTATAAAAGTTCAGATTCCTCCTAACCACTGATGGATCGAGAATGAGGTTCAAAGCAATTATTCCCATTCTAATTATTGAGGAATTTTGTTCCAAATGCTGCCCTGACCTCGACAGGTTTTTGCCGACCAATCAGAAATTTCAAGGCAGCCTATCAGTATTAGTATGAAGCGCAAAATATGCCAAGATCAAAGCACCTCCTTTATTTGAACGAGATTAAATTCACGATTTTGGACATCGTCATCGATACAATGTTTTGAATGAATCGGCTACAAATTTTTAGAACCTGCACGTCTTATTTCGAGTTAATTTTCACTGTCGGTTTTTATCGTCATTTCAATTTGGTTGAGAAAAATTCGATCATTGACTAGGGACTAAAAATTATTTCTATAATCCCGTCCACACGGAAAGAAAAAAACAGGAGCATTTGCAAAACTTGGGAATTAGCCCTCGTAATTTAGACAACTGTTTAGTCAAAAATTAATTCAAAATTCGATTATGAAAAAATCAGTTTGTTGTTCAAAAATCAATTTGATGCTTGGAATGCTATTGTCGTATACATTTCTTATTCAATTCCGGAAGAAAACAAGAATTTTGAACCAACTCTGGTTAAGGAAAAATCGTTTGTGCTAATATTAAATTGATTTTTAAATCTCGTTTTTATATATAATTTATCTGATTCGCTTCTGAAGATAAAACCCAGATTCATGTACCAAAACGCTTTATTATTGAGAACAAAGTTCATTCGAACACGCATTCGATTTTGAAATGCTGTGTTCATTTAAGTTTTCCTTTCGGCTCTTTCGAAAAAAAAACCCCGGATTTATGTTGAAACCCTCTTTATTAATCGAAAAGTTCAGCATTCTAATATGAATTCGATTTTGAAATGCTGCGTTCACATATTTTTCTTCGTCCCTGTCCAAAAAAAAAAACCAGATTTTTGTACCGATCTTTATTGTTATTTAGAAAACTGTTCCTTCTTTTATAGGATCGTGATTTTGAAGCACGGGTTTCATATTGTTTTCTTCTTTTCTTCAAAAAAAAAAACAGATTTCTGCATTCAGAGCTCTGAGAGCTTATGCTCCTGAAGAGGACAAACCCGGTGATGACGAATTCGGAGGTCAGGTTGTGCAAAACTTTCGACCCCCGATGCCACTTTGTGGACGAGTTGTTCGTGATTGCTGCTAATTAAGTACATGCGGAGATGAGGGGGTGAACCCACCCCCGATTCCGCAAAAACATTAATCAGGAACCTCTGGTTAATTTAAAAACAAAAGCCTTGCATCTTGGTGCTCCAGTAACTCTTAAGTTTTTTTTTTTATATATTAAGAACAACGATCAGGTTAGTCTTCCTTCTTCATCGAGGTATAGAAAAACAGAAATTGAGAGAAAGAGAGAAGAGGAAAAAAAATCGGGCTTGTATATATGATCCCGACTTCTATACGCGGTTAATTGTAAAGCTTAGGGCTGTGAGTCGGAAAACACGAAAAGCAAAACGTTTAGAAAAAATCTGTATACGAATAAGGAGAGAGGAAATTTTTTGGTTTTTTTTTTACTGTACTGTACTGTACCGCGAAAATCGATCCGTTCTTGATACGAAGTGAGCACCTCTTGTTTCCATCCCAGAGTCTATTTGTCATTCTTGCATTATTTATCAAGTATATTGATTGAGTCTTGTCTTGTCTTGCTTGGTTTGTTTGTTTGTTTGTTCATTGCCCTGCGTTTGATGTTGTTTCTTCTTCTTTTTTTTTAGATATTGTGTGTGGGGGGTTCTTTGGCTATTTCTTCTTTAAAATTGTTTGTGCATTGTGTTTTTATTTGTGGTCTTGCTTGGAATAAACGGGTGCAGCTCTTCTGTATCGAATTTTTGGTCATTCATTTTTCAAATCATTTTCCTCCAAACTCCACAGTGAGTTCTGTATTTATAATTTATTTGCGTGAGAGTTGACTTGCCATTTTAAAGTGTATATATGTTTATTTTCTGCTGATGTTGACTACATTTGATGCGTGGAGCAGAGATATGAAATTTTAAAATCTCTTGGAAATGATTTTTCTTGGGATGCATTTTTTTGTGTTTGACGTGCTATGAAGATTATTTGACCTTTGCAGCCCTTGTCACAATTGATCATGTTTGCAGAATTCGTGTTGAACTATGCTAGAGCTCAGCTTATTGTATCAATCAATATTTTTAAAATGTTTTTGCAATAGATTTAGTCCTTTTTTTTAATTATCTTTCAAGCTCAGTTTAGCAGTGTGTGAAAGAGCCCAGCTTGGACAAATTAAATATGGAACAGGTGGTACCTTGAAATTCAATCTCCTGAAATTTGATGGGCAAATTTTGAGGCAGGTTGACTTGCAATTCCTCTGCAAAAAAATCATGCATAATCTTGTAAAAAAACAGGAGTTCCCTCTCACTCACATTGCGAACATAGATTTTTGACAGTCTCCTCCACGTAGATCCCTGCAAATTTGAATGTCTGCAATGAAATACTGATTAGATTCATGTCAAAGTGGCTGGACCGAAAAATGATTTAAATTCTTCATCGCCCTTGTATATAAGCTACCGCGTTGTCACGTTGAAGCGTGGAAGATTACAGATATACTGACCTGGGTTGCGTGACGACCCATGAGGTCATGTGATGCACAAGACTCGTGAATATTTTAATCTAGGTGATTCGGGTGTTATATAGTGGGGTTGGGCCCTTTCCATTTATTTTTATTTTTCCTTCGCGAGTTGCTTTCTGCTTTTGTCTTTACAGTGAGACCCCAAGATGCAGCAGGCAAAATTTGTGCATAAAAAGTGTCCTGAAGTTGAAATTTCCCTAAGTCGAGTCTCATTTTCCCATAGACTTGCATTACATTATTTTAATTGGTGTTTTATGGAGGAAATATTCATCAGAATTCCATGAAAAAAATTGTCTGCCAATTGAAATTGATAAACTCAATAAGAACATTATTTGGAGCATTGAATGCTGTACAGTACATTGAAATGTTGGGATCTGTAAAAAAAAACATTCAAATCATATAGAGAGAAATACTGTATATTAAAAATACTGTACTGCAGTAGTCTGAGTGTTTGAGTTTTAATCCGAAAGGAAGGAGAGGATCCAAGTACTCTTATTCGTGGTACAGAAGGTTATTTCCGGATTCAAGTCCCAGCTACCAGACAATAATTTAAGGTCATCAAGTGCCCATGAAGTTACTGGACGTCATTACGATTTATTCCGTGTTTTCGGGTACATATCAAATGGAAAAACAAAATTTCTGAAATTGATGAAACTTATGGAGGAACATACGGGAAAAGCAGCCATAAGGTAATGATAATGTTCTCGGTGCATCCTGTATTAGCTCGCCAATTTCAATGAAAGGCCTTCGTTATATTTTTTCTTTCGCCACGTTTCTTTTCACGAGAATATTTTGGATTCGATAGAACCTGATGAATGATCCCAGCATGTATAGGGTTTCAATTATTCCCTTCCTCACCAGTATTGAACACGATAAGAACATCCATGCAATTTGGTTATTAAAGATTCCGCTTGAATATTAATATTTATTTTGCGCAGTACCTCACAGCATGTTGCTTTACTCAATAATTTCGAAGTGTTGCCTTCGTCCTTTGAGGAAAGACGCTATAAATTGAATGTTTAATTTTTTTTTGGAGTGTACTGGAGTTATTTTGTGAGGAAAATTATGCATGATTTCCCCCTAAAGAATGTGTCATGAATAAATTTGTGCCGACAGATTTTAAAAGCGAAGCATAGAAGCTTTGAGAGTCCGGTTATTTTTTTTAGTTGCAAGGAATTGAAACAAAAATTGTCTCAAATTTTTACTGTGGTTCAAGAGAATCCGCCGGTTTTTCTTTTCTTTTGTGTGGGCCTGTAAAATTCTATTCTTTTTATATTTTGATTAGTTTAGACTTTAGAGCATTTTGAGAAAAAGTTGTTTTTACTTAGATTTGAACGTCTCAAAATACTTTGATTTTTCAGAGAAGAGTTTGGCAGAATCTTGGATTCCTGAAAACGTGGCAGAACTTCTGAATATGATTGAATGAAATCGCGAAATTCTCCTTGAGACTCGCTCATTCCATGGTTTCATATTTTACATCTTGAAAAAAATTGATTTTTATTCAGTTCTATATATCATAAAATATTTTGAATTTTCAAATGAGTTCGACAGAATCTTGCATTTCGAAAAACTTTGCTCAAGTTCTGATTCTGAGTGTGCTTGAAGAAAATCTTCAAATTCTTCTTGGACCGAGCTTATATTTAAGGATTTTAGATGTTCCACCTCTAGAAAAATTATTCTGTTCTGCATGCCTCGAAATATATATGTAAATTTTTTTTGGAAAGAAGAAAAAAAAAGTTAGCCAGGATTTTTGGATTCCCGAAAACTTGGCAGAACTGAATAAATGCTTTATTGAAATTGCGAAATTCCTCTTAGGCTGCAGGTTTTCAGCTTTTCCAACTCGAAACAAATTATTTTTACTCAATTTTTAATGTCGCAAAATATTTTGATATTTCAAAAAAGTAGATGAGGTCGGCAGAATCCTTGGTTCCTGAAAACTTGGCAGAACTTTTGCGTGTGCTTGAAATAAAATCGCCAATTTGTCCTGTAGGTCCACGATTATTCCAGGATTTTAGATTTTTGTTTCAAGAAAAATTTATTTTTTCATCTTCGCATGTCTTGAAATATTTATTTTTTTATATTTCCAAAGCGGAAAGGTTGCAGATTCTGGTCAGTTCCTGAAAACTACGAAGACGATCGTCTTCCGTAGTCGTCTCCACGGTATCCAGTGGGTCCAGGTCCACGTGGTCTCCCTTTATTATTATTCCCGCCTGAATGACTGAAATCTGAATTGGACCGAAGATTTTCATAGTCCATTCTTTCGGGCATTTCGTGATTGTGGTCCGGAGGTCCTCTGGCATCATCCTCTCGATAATGATTCGGATATTCACGACCACCACCATCCATGTTATTATTATTGCTGCTGTGATGACCAGCAGATTCCATTCTTCCTGTTGGTCTTTTGTTCGTCAGCCTGTCCTTATTAGTCCTGGACTTTTGTTTCCGGTTGTAGGACTGACTTCGGTACTTATTCCACCGGTTTTCCGTTTCCTGTTCCGAGACAGGAATAGAATCGTTGAACCACTATATATGCTGCAGATATGTGACAAGGTTTTTCAAAATTCCAAGGGACTCTTGTGGAATGATCAGGGTAAATTTGAAAAAAAAAATTAAAAAAAAAACTCCACTCAAATATAATACTCTTCTGGAATGATTAAAAACCTTTCAAAAACTTAATTCAAGTATTATCATGAGGATCATCAAATGATGGGACTTCAATTCATTTATTTATTTTGGGTTTTAGGGATTAAGTGCATGGCATTTTTCCTAGGCTGATTTGCTATAGTTGCCTCTCATAGTTTTTGAAGTGCAGTGTATAATAGATTAAAATGTCTTTGGTTGAGGCTCATATTCAGTGAAGTGTCTGAAATTTTTTCATGGTTTATTTGCCAGTCAAATATTTTTTCTTTTGAAACACATTTTTTAAATTCTACAGATTTATGTTGTCTATTCCTCTACAAAATATTGTGTATATGAATGACCTAAAGCAATAAATCCTTATTCAGACATTTTTGTGCAGAAGAGGTTGTGATGAAAAGTATTCAAAATGAAACCATATTCAATATAAAGAGTGTTTCAGTGGGGTTACTTTGAAAAAAAATGTGAATTAAATGGGGCATCCAAAATGCAGTTTGTCACCTGCCAGCATCATTTGAAGAAAAAATGTACCCAAAGACATGATGACTAAGTTTATGAGGGTTATCAGTACATAATTTAACTCTTGGACAGCAGTGGGTTCTTTTCCATCACATGGCAGTTCAGGAATTTTTTTGCAGGCTCCTGTATTTTGGTTAGACCAAAGGTCAACAAAAAGCAGATTTGGCTGAGTGGCCAAAGTTGGGAAAAATCCCAAAAAAGAAATCCATTTTCCTGCTAATCCCCCAATATGCTAATCCTATGGCAGGAATAATGCAGAAAAAATGCCACCCAACAGTAACTTTTTTCCTTGCAAATTTTTCTGCAGGAATGCAAAACAAATTTGGAATTTTTCCCAAGTTTGGCTCTTCTAACCATTTTTGTTCTCCATTTTTTTCTACTCCTTGGAGCACAACATTTTGCAGATAAATGATAGCATTGCCGCCCAAGGGTTAAGGACAATAAGAGTAAAAGTCCATCTTTCACATATTCTGAAGAATGGACAGTAAACTTCCTGACAACAATGACATTCACTGAAGCCCTACCATAAGAACCTGGAGACATTTGAATTTTTGTTTTGGGAATTTCAAAAAACAAAATATATGAAAGAAAATGGTTAGTTCAGAGATATTTCAAGTTTATTTGACTAATTGCTGTTCCTTTCTCCTTCTCCATCTCCTGAAGGGCATGCAGTATATTTCTGGAAAACTATTGACTATAGCTCTACCATAATCTATCTTGAATCATTTGGGTTTTTGAGAATTGCAACAAAAAACCATGTCAAAGGAAAATGGTTAGTTTAGATCAGATTTTCAAAGTGTAATGTAGTCTTAAGACTCTTAACTTAGTGTGCCTCAACCCTTGGTCAGCACCAGTCCAAAGAAGTTTTTTGATGGTCTGCAGGCAATTTTCCTCAGGATAATAAATTTATCAAAAGTAGCAATGAAGTCTGTTATCTTTATTTGAAAGTTTGGACAGACAAAATGGCAGTTGGAATTATCTGATGAAAAATAAAAATTGGCTTTTCTCCTCATAACGCTTCACACAAATTTTCACCAGCTGATTCAACTTATTCTAATTTTTCATTCTGAGAAACCTCCTTATTCAAGCCCATGCACTTTTCAGATTTTTTAAAAAGACATTCCACTCCAGCTGCTTCATTATAGTTCTTGACTTAATTTTTTCAAAAAAGCAGAAAATTTTGCCATCAAGCTTTTAAAACAAAACTTTTTTGAGTCCTTGAAAATTTTTTGGAAATTTGCCGGTCTGTCAGCCAAAAAAAAAAAAAAAGTTGGGAAACACTACTGTCTTAACCGGAGTCCCATTTTCTTACCCCTGAAACCCCATGTGAAAAAAAAAACACATGCGCCTTACTGAAATGGATGGTGTTGTTTCTGGTATGCCGTGCATCATCAGTGAATACAAGTGGTGTACGTCTTCAGTGACATGCAGATGATCCCTTTGTTGGTCCATTTGAGTGTTATAATGGTGCTTCTGAAGAGGCGTGCATAATTTGAATAATCAGTGATATTGTGAAGGTGTGCTTTGAGAAATGGAATCTTTCAGCCACAGAAAAAAAAAACGGGTCGGCAAAAAATAAAGCAAAATTGTCTTTAAATATTTCTCTTAGAAATGTTTTATTTTTGGCCGGTGCGCAATTTGGCTAAATTACCATTTGGTCGCCAACAGAAGGAGCATCCTTTTTTTTTTGGCGAAAGCGTCGGATCCCGGTCAATCGGTGGGTGCGGTATGTGGTTTGGGGAATAAGTTGTGTTTTTTTCGGGTCAGTGTATGATGGAAAAGCTGTCAATTTTTTTTTTTTTGTGCGAAGAAAATGGAGAACTTACCCTGAGGTCGTCTCTGCCCGATCCAACGCGATCCCGTGCCGTAGTTTCATGATGATTATCGTCATTATTATGCCTGTACCTTTCGGGGCCCGCCATCATGGATGACATGAGCTCTGCCAATTTTTTGCTGGATGACGGGCCTCTGGTTCTGCCGACGAATCCCACGAGTTTGCGTCTTTGCTTCGTCGCCATTTTGAAGTGCCGCATAAACCGTTACAGACCATCTGACAGGAAGAACTTTAGCTAAAAAGGGCTCGAACCAAAGAATACGCCGAATAAGCCTGCGGCCCCGGAGACGTACACTATAAAGGACGTTTTTTTAATGAAGATCGTTAGTCAAGTATGAATTCACAGTATTTGGTCCACTTCATTTAGAAAAATCCAGTTTGATGTTGCAAATATGAACCCACTCAAATAAAAAGCCTCCCTCATTCGAATTCCTGAAGAATCCTTTGCCAATTATTCTCTTGGGTCCAATGCAACACAATTTGAGCATCTCTAACTTTTTTTTGGGTCAAATTTCCTTTAGCATAAAGTTTTAGGCCTTCTTTGTCATCAAAGTTAGGCTAATTTTTTTAATGAAAAAAAGTCTGCAAATACTTTTGTTCCCCAGCACAAAGAATTTTAGTCTTTATAAAATCCTTTGTGCTGGGATTTTAGAAAGACTAAATCTGATTAAAATCTTCATGTATCACATCTACAAACAATGAAGAGTTTGAATAATTTGACCAGAAAATAATTTCCATAGATTAACCTAACCAAATAAAGCCAAATTCTTCAAGTCAAAAACTTTCTGAGTCAAATTTTTTTGGAGTCCCTTCTGCCTTATGATAAAGTAAAGCTCTCAGTAAAAACCAATCAATGAATTCAATAAAAAAATCTACACTAAGATGAAAAATTCAATTTTCAATCAGTTACAATAAGTGGGAAATGTGAAAAAAGCCAAGGAGAACGCAATTACATTTGTGTCTGAAAATGTCTAAAGTTGCATTTGTCCAATATTTTTTGGAAAATTGATCCTGTGATTTCAGTATCAAGTACACCAAAATTCCATAATTTGTGCAATGTTTTTTTTTTACCTGAGGAAAGCAAACATCCATGGTAATTGAGCAAGTATAGTATTTTGGCACATCTTATGCATGGATACATTCTTCATTTAGGAAATACTGTACATTCAACCTTCGCACAATGGACTTCAATTGTGCTGCAGACTAGTCTGTTGAGTGAAAAGTCTGTTATTCAAATTCAATTACTGTATTTACTCAAGTAACACGCGCACCTTTTTTCCTGAATTTCAAAAGAAAAAAAGGGGTGTGCCTCATAAGCAGGTACAAAATTTTCAAGAAGTTTCAGGAAGTTATGTGTGCATTATACTTGATTATAATGGAGATATTTTGAGCAAATGTAACAAGAAAACGTTTTTTTTTACTGAAAAAGTTGCAAATTCATGAGATTTTTGTTCAATTCATGCCTAAAGTCAATTTTTTGGTTTTTATTTGCAAAATTTTGAGGTTTCAGATTCACTAAAAATTGGGGTGCGCGTCTTACTTGGGGATAAGATTTTAGCAAAATTTCCAACTCAAAAACCTCTCTGCGCGCCTTCTTCTAGGGCGCGTGGTACTCAAGTAAATACGGTATTTAAAAATCAAAATTTTTACTGATTACCATTAATTTTAAATTAGCAGAAATCTGTTATGCAGATTTAGTCCTCTACTCCTCTGCAATGAAGGGGAAACTGCCTCCAGAGTCCAGAGACAGTCTGTTATGCAAAAATATGTTGTGCTGGAGGTCCATTGTGCAGGGGTCAACTGTATGAGATTATGTATTCACATGAACCATAAGATGTATCAGTAGCACTTTGATAGTGGTGTTTTATTGTGGCATTCTCTCTCTCTTTCAAATCTTCAAGAATATAATTTTTCTTCCTGCAACAATCCTGATTTTAAAAAAAGAGTGTAAACAAATAATAACCTTCTCATTTCTGCAGAATGGTCCTCATCATCACTTGGGTAAGGTGGTTTGCCCGCTGGTTCAGGTGGCCCTGGAAGCGGCTCAGGATAGTCATCTGGCCCACCCCCAAGTGGTCCAGGTGGCGCTGGTGGTGGTGGTGGTGGAGGGTAAACTGGAGGAGAATCATAGTCAGCGGGAGGAGCCTCCTGGGGAGGAGGTGGAGGAGGAGGAGGAGGAGGAGGAGGAGGAGGGACATACTCCTCTGGTACCCTTGGAACTTCATCATAGCTTGGTGGCTGCTGGTGTCCACCTGGAACGTAATCTTTGGGGTCCTCATACTCTTCACTGCTGTGCCTGTTTACAAATCGTGTGTCTCTGGGTTTGACTGCAATAAGGGAAGTGACGATATGGTACACAATAAAACACTCATTTATTGGTGCACATGGTTCTCTTTTTTTTTTCTTTTACCGCAGCCAACACCAGAGAGTGTCAAGGAACTCAGGGGTATACACATTTTTGTGTGCGTTTTCTTTTCGTGTCCACCGCAATTCCCGCGTGAAATGAAACAACAGGTGTCCTTTTCCTTCTCTCTTTTTTTTTTTTTTTGGTTGCTGAGGTGATTGTGATACTCTGTGTGTATAAAATACAAATTTGATGGGGGAAATGTATGTAAGGTGGTGGGTTGCGTTGTGGTGCTGAGTTTTCCTTGTCACCTCGTGGTGCTGTGAAAAATAATTATTCGGACAAACATACTCACCAGCGTTCAACTGGTCGAGCCCCTGGTAAGGGTAATCAGTGCCCAATTGTTCCTGGCTGCTGCCAATATAGGGCAGTGGTGGAGCAAAGTACCGAATCTGGTCAACAGGTGGTTCATTGTGAGCATTGATGGCGTCTTGCATTTCATAGATTATCTTTTGGATGGGCTGAAACACGGCGGTGTTCTTGCTGCTGCTGCTGGGTTTAGTATTTTTGGCTTTAGGGGACACCTCGAAATCCGAGTTGGCAACGTCTCGCAAGGCGTGTTCCACTTGTCCGGCCTTCAGGGCTTCCTTTGCTGAGTCTATGAGATTGTCCAAGAGACTGGAACTGAGTTTGTTGTTGACCAGGTTGTCTATGAGCTCTTTGGGGATGTAGGCACTCTTGGTGGTGGTGGTTGATGAGGTGCTGGTGGGGGAGCTTTTCTGAGCTGCTCTTTTGTTGTCTTGCTGCTTGGCTTTCAGTTCCTTGGCTATTTTCATTAGTCCGTCTAGGTCCACTTGTGTGGTGGTACCTTTGGCAGCTGAGGTGGTTGTGGTGGTGGTGGTGCTGGTTGTGGATGATGATGAGGCAGTTGTTGTTGATGGGTTGGGTGGTTTGCTCTTGGCATCCTGATGGGGCGCATGCTGGTTTCTTTTCTGATTTATGTTCAGGTCTGGAAAATTCAAAATTTTAATTGTGTCATATAATGCTTGACTCCATTTACAATTTTTAAAATTTAAAAAACTTGAAATTATGTCATCAATGGAAAAAAATATCAGGGAACCCTCCACACATGCTCTGGCATCTCCATACATGAGAAGGACTAAAGTTAAATAATAAACTTGTGCCCTTGACATCTTTTCTGGATACTGTTGAAGAGATTCAAAGGTAAGTTGAAGTTAGGAAATAAAATGTACACAAATTTGGTTGGGCTGCAACTGGGGTGCTTGGAAACACCCTATTCTAAGATGGTATATTTTGTTGATTTTGCAAAGGGTTGATAATTTTGCAAATTTGCCGAGTTCCTGAGATCCGCTTGGTTCAAAGGTTTGGAAGACAGTAAAGTTTTCACATGGACTTTGGAAATATGAAAAAAGGGTTTGCTTTGTGGAAATTTCCACTGAGATTTTTAGCTTTGATTACAGTTTCCATTTTTTAAGTTGGGGTACTGTTTCTTATTCTAGAGTTTTGGGCATTTGTGAAATTCAAGGACCAAAGGTCCATTCAAGTTTGTCATGAGAGTGGGGGTGAAACTTGATTCTCACAGTAACAACCAAGGACAAGTTTCAGCAATTGCCAAAACTTGTCCCTTTTATGGCTCAGTTCTTTTAAGTTGCTCTTTTGGAGTTTTCCTTCAAGGATTCATTTCCTGAAGAAGCTGACATGAGAAATGGCTTGTAGTTAGTTGGAAATGAGAGATTAAATTTGCTATGCTTGACTCCAGTGTTTAGGGGGAACTCACAAAAATTTGCAACAGATACTAAGAAAAAAGTCCACATTCATTTTCACATTATTAAGACCTTAAAAAAACAAAGCAATATATTTGGTGTTAGTTTTTCCAAAGCCACGTTATTTTGGCTGAAAAGTAACATGTTCAAGCAGAAAACTTGAAAACTGTCTCATCAAAAGTTTCAAAAAATTCTACAGGAAAAATTTAAACTTTGCCAAACAGCGTTGGACTCATTTATTGATTGTGATCTGTTATTTTCTTCGGAGGTAAATTTGTTCAGAATTTTTTTCTTTTCTTGGTTTCTCTAATATTTCTAAATCATTAGGAAACGTCAATATTTGAGACTAAACAACTGGAAAATTGTTTGCACTGAACTTTAATATTCAGGAGAAAGCAATTTTTGAGATACAGTTTTTTGTCTCAAATCAAATGTCTCTTCAAAATTTGCTTCAAAGGTCTTGGCAGGTATACCTTGAGAAAAATGCTTTGAAATAGTTTTATGCACAATTTTCAAGGATGCAGTCAACTGGCATTATTATTATCAATATTTTTCATTTCCCCATTTTTTATTGTAATTTTTCCTATTTTAATTCATCTCAGCAGAGTGCTGAGATGCATGCCTCAGAGTTGCAAGAGCTCTGTGATGTGACTCAAAAAACAGAAACCCAAAACAAGAACATCCTGATGCCTCAGGCATATACTGATGTAGAGCCAGAATTCATCTTACACATTGGGAAATCTTCCAGCCTTCTGGGTATGGCTGCTACACCATTGTTCTGGAAGTTGGACTTGTTCCCTTCCTGTGCAACTCCTGTGGCGCGTTTAGCTGATCTGGATGCTGCAAAGAAGGCCAATTAACCAAAATGTTCACATTCTCTGTCCCTCTTTATATGTTTCCAATTGTATGCATCAACAAAATCTTGTCACATTGAACCCTGAGGGAGCTCATGGAAATATTCATATGGTAGCAAAAAATGACTTGTATCAAGATTTATAGTTTGTAGACCATTTTAGACTGAAATTTTGTAGGAAATTAGTTATGAAGACTGGTATACATGCTTCTAAAACAAATAATTCAGAAGCTGTGATAATTTCTCTCTGATTTAATGAAAAAGAACATTTTTGAATACTAGCTGTATATGATACTGTACTTTCCATTTTGTGAGCCTTTCTCTAAATAAGGGTCTGCTTCTTTGATGACGTTGGAATGCTGCACAAGCTCAATTTTTATATTTGTCTGCAATCAATAAAATAATCCATATGGTCTATGCACAAAATCAGGGCTTAAAATTTGTTATATACTGACATTTTACTGCCTTAAATGAGTTGTTTGAAATGACATTTTTTAGAAATTTTTTAAAAACTGAAACTGGTTCTAAAAAGCATCCATGTTAAAACTCTTGAAGATGGATCAGAATGAATTTACAGAAGCCACCTGTGTGTTAATGGGTTTTAACTGTGTCTGACACATATACAGTGCATTAATTTTTTTGAATTAAACTACAAAATATAGCTTGCAGCACTTTTATATTCTCTTATTATGCTCCTGTGTTGTTGCTATTAACCTTACATGTATAGAATATTGAATGATACTTGATTTAGCGAATTTTTCAGTGTTGCATTCAATTTTGGTTAGTCAATCCCTAATTTTTGCCACCCTTGAATACTGCCCCATCTTCTGCAGGAGAAATCTTTCTTTAGCAATCTTTATGATCCCAGCAGAATCCAAATTCCATATTGCCAATTTACTGCATTTACCTAAGAATGACAGGAAATTTTTCTAAAAATTGGCAGGGAAAATGGGGGTGCAAGACAGAGCAGGTATACATTTTTAAAAGTTTAGGTGTGCATTATATTTGATTCTAATGAGAAACTTTGGAGCCATCTCAATAGAAAAAATTATTGTAATGGAAATCATTGAAAATTTGTTGAATTAAGATTTAAATAATGTCTGAATTCAAGTTTGGGTGTTATTATTTTTTGAAACATGCATTCTCTAAAAATGGGGTACAAGTCTTACAGGGGGATAAAATTTTATATTAGAAAAATTGACTGAGGAACCCTGGTGCAAATCTTTTTTCAAGGGCATGGGGTTCCCTATAGCAAATAATTTGGGAGTTGGGTCCTGGGGTGTTGCCAATAGCTAGCAGCACTTGTAGCTACAATCAAGTACAAGACAACTGCCTAATGAAAATCCAACTCTCAAACACAGTAAGGGAATTACCACTGAGTAAATACATAGTAGCTGACATTGATTTAGCTTCAACTCTAAGAAACCAGGGAGGTACACCCAGCTATACACTAACTAGAGTTTTTAGCATAGAGACTGGTGCCAACTCAATAATGGCTTGGAAGTTGAGTAAATGTGGTAACTTTGGCATGCAAAAACTGCTGGGACCCAGAAGACATGTGTTATAACAAGATTTGTTGTAATAGAACTTTGCTGTAACATGCCATGTAATAATCAAAATTAATTGCATTGGTATGATGTATTCATCACCTGATGCCACTATGCTCCAAACACAGAGCAGATGAAGGACAGCAGTCCTCCAGTTGATGAACACCCACAACATGATGTCGCCTCTGGTGTCCTACTGTATCACTTGTAGCAAAATAACTATTTTCTTTTCTGATTTATGTTCAGGTCTGGAAAATTCAAAATTTTAATTGTGTCATATAATGCTTGACTCCATTTACAATTTTTAAAATTTAAAAAACTTGAAATTATGTCATCAATGGAAAAAAATACATCAGGGAACCCTCCACACATGCTCTGGCATCTCCATACATGAGAAGGACTAAAGTTAAATAATAAACTTGTGCCCTTGACATCTTTTCTGGATACTGTTGCAGAGATTTGAAGGTAAGTTGAAGTTAGGAAATAAAATGTACACAAATTTGGTTGGGCTGCAACTGGGGTGCTTGGAAACACCTTATTCTCAGATGGTATATTTTGTTGATTTTGCAAAGGGTTGATAATTTTGCAAATTTGCCGAGTTCCCGAGATCCGCTCAGTTCAAAGGTTTGGAAGACAGTGAAGTTTTCACGTGGACTTTGAAAATATGAAAAAAGGGTTTGCTTTGTGGAAATTTCCACTGAGATTTTTAGCATTGATTACAGTTTCCATTTTTTAAGTTGGGATACTGTTTCTTATTCTAGAGTTTTGGGGATTTGTGAAATTCAAGGACCAAAGGTCCATTCAAGTTTGTCGTGAGAGTGGGGGTGAAACTTGATTCTCACAGTAACAACCAAGGACAAGTTTCAGCAATTGCCAAAACTTGTCCCTTTTATGGCTCAATTCTTTTAAGTTGCTCTTTTGGAGTTTTCCTTCAAGGATTCATTTCCTGAAGAAGCTGACATGAGAAATGGCTTGTAGTTAGTTGGAAATGAGAGATTAAATTTGCTATGCTTGACTCCAGTGTTTAGGGGGAACTCACAAAAGTTTGCAACAGATACTAAGAAAAAAGTCCACATTCATTTTCACATTATTAAGACCTTAAAAAAAACAAAGCAATATATTTGGTGTT
Organism: Notodromas monacha; assembly: GCA_905338405.1. Lineage (NCBI taxonomy): Eukaryota > Metazoa > Arthropoda > Ostracoda > Podocopida > Cyprididae > Notodromas > Notodromas monacha. The sequence goes on along the minus strand of CAJPEX010000034.1, from coordinate 193,255 downwards.
AGTTTTTCCAAAGCCACGTTATTTTGGCTGAAAAGTATCATGTTCAAGCAGAAAACTTGAAAACTGTCTCATCAAAAGTTTCAAAAAATTCTACAGGGAAAATTTAAACTTTGCCAAACAGCGTTGGACTCATTTATTGATTGTGATCTGTTATTTTCTTCGGAGGTAAATTTGTTCAGAATTTTTTTCCTTTCTTGGTTTCTCTAATATTTCTAAATCATTAGGAAACGTCAATATTTGAGACTAAACAACTGGAAAATTGTTTGCACTGAACTTTAATATTCAGGAGAAAGCAATTTTTGAGATACAGTATTTTGTCTCAAATCAAACGTCTCTTCAAAATTTGCTTCAAAGGTCTTGGCAGGTATACCTTGAGAAAAATGCTTTGAAATAGTTTTATACACAATTTTCAAGGATGCAGTCAACTGGCATTATTATTATCAATATTTTTCATTTCCCCATTTTTTATTGTAATTTTTCCTATTTTAATTCTCAGCGGAGTGCTGAGATGCATGCCTCAGAGTTGCAAGAGCTCTGTGATGTGAGTCAAAAAACAGAAACCCAAAACAAGAGCATCCTGATGCCTCAGGCATATACTGATGTAGAGCCAGAATGCATCTTACACATTGGGAAATCTTCCAGCCTTCTGGGTATGGCTGCTACACCATTGTTCTGGAAGTTGGACTTGTTCCCTTCCTGTGCAACTCCTGTTGCGCGTTTAGCTGATCTGGATGCTGCAAAGAAGGCCAATTAACCAAAATGTTCACATTCTCTGTCCTTCTTTATATGTTTCCAATTGTATGCATCAACAAAATCTTGTCACATTGAACCCTGAGGGAGCTCATGGAAATATTCATATGGGAGCAAAAATGTCTTGTATCAAGATTTATAGTTTGTGGACCATTCTAGACTGAAATTTTGTAGGAAATTGGTTATGAAGACTGCTACATGCTTCTAAAACAAATAATTCAGAAGCTGTGATAATTTCTCTCTGATTTAATGAAAAAGAAAGTTTTTGAATACTAACTGCATATGATAATGTACTTTCCATTTTGTGAACCTTTCTCTAAATAAGGGTCTGCTTCTTTGATGACGTTGGAATGCTGCACAAGCTCAATTTTTATATTTGTCTGCAATCAATAAAATAATCCATATGGTCTATGCACAAAATCAGGGCTTAAAATTTGTTATATACTGACATTTTACTGCCTTAAATGAGTTGTTTGAAATGACATTTTTTAGAAATTTTTTAAAAACTGAAACTGGTTCTAAAAAGCATCCATGTTAAAACTCTTGAAGATGGATCAGAATGAATTTACAAAAGCCACCTGTGCGTTGACGGGTTTTGACTGTGTCTGACTCATATACAGTGCATTAATTTTTATGAATTGAACTGCAAAATATAGCTTGCAGCACTGCTGTTATATTTTCTTATTATGCTGCTGGGTTGTTGTTATTAAGCTTACATGTATAGAATATTGAACAATACCTGATTTAAGGGATTCTTTAGTGTTGCATTCAATTTTGGTTAGTCAAACCCCAATTTTTGCCACCCTTGAATGGTGCCACATCTTCTGCAGGGGAAATCTTTCTTTAGCAATCTTTATGATCCCAGCAGAATCCAAATTCCATATTGCCAATTTACTGCATTTACCTAAGAATGACAGGAAATTTTTCTAAAAATTGGCAGGGAAAATGGGGTTGCAAGACAGAGCAGGTATACATTTTTAAAAGTTTAGGTGTGCATTATATATTTATATTTGATTCTAATGAGAAACTTTGGAGCCATCTCAATAGAAAAACTTCCTGTAATGGAAATCATTCAAAATTTGTTGAATTCAGGTTTAAGTACTGTCTGAACTCAAGTTTGGGTGTTATTATTTTTTGAAACATGCAATTTTAGAGTCACTAAAAATGGGATGCAAATCTTATGGGGGGATACCATTTTATGTTTAAAAAAATTGACTGAGAAACCCTGATGCAAATCTTTTTTCAAGGGCATGGGGTTCCCTATAGCAAATAATTTGGAAGTTGGGTCCTGGGGATTTGCCAATAGCTAGCTGCACTTGTAGCTATACAATCAAGTACAAGACAACTGCCTAATGAAAATCCAACTCTCAAACACAGTAAGGGAATTACCACTGAGTAAATACATAGTAGCTGACATTGATTTAACATCAACTCTGAGAAAACAGGGAGGTACACCCAGCTATACACTAAAAAAAATTTTAAGCTAGCTGCTGTTAGCCTGGGGAAATGTTCAGCATGGGAACTGGTGCCAAATCAATAAGGTAATTGCTTGGAAGTTAATTGAATGGGGTAATTTTGGAATGGAGAAACTGCTGGGACCCAGAAAAACATGTGTTATAACAAGATTTGTTGTAATATAACTTTACTGTAATGTGCCAATAATCAAATATGATGTGCCAATATGATGTAATCATCACCTGATGCCACTATGCTCCAAACACAGAGCAGATGAAGGACAGCAGTCCTCCAGTTGATGAACACCCACAACATGATGTCGCCTCTGGTGTCCTACTGTATCACTTGTAGCAAAATAACTAATGCACAGCAGCAGGCTTCATGTGTGGGAAGGATGCTGGGACTTATTCCAAAAACTGCCTTTCTTCTCAGCCTTCCACCGTTTGTTTGCTGAGATTTCGGTGTTGACCCGGGACCCGGTCTTGTTTTTAAGGGAAAACAGCAGGAGGAAATCAGAAAGGCACAACGATTGATAGCTCTTCTTCCGGCCAACTGTCTCTTTTATATCTGTCCCCCCTTTTCCTTCTGCATATCGTATCATATATCCCAGGTCACTCCATCACGCAGGAATGAAGCGTATTTGGTTAACGCGTCTTATTCCCGGTCAGAGCAAATAACAGGTCATTGAAAAATTCGAGCTGAGAAGTTTCGATTAGCTTTTGTTTTCTCCCGACTTATTGCAAACATTTATATGCTGGAATGACGCATATATATATATAACGATATTGGTTGTACTGTATATATGTATATATATATATATATATATATATATATATATATATATATATATACATATATTTTCTTATTATCTTTTTATACAGCAGTTGATAGCCAAAAGAAATGGATATTCTCATCGCTATGATGAATATTTTCTATAGTCTTATACTGCTAAACCTCGTTTAAATGACATGAAAGAGTATAGCTCATTTATCCAATAATATTCTTGATGTTTTAATGGTTATGAAAGTCCATAAAAACTTGAAGCCCCTCACATGCAGTGCTAAAAAGTTGCTAACCATATTTTTGAAAGTGAGATTTTGCTTTGAAAACCTGTTTTCAAAAGCGTCTTCAGTAAACTTCATGCATTTAAGCTGCTCTGCACACTTTCTGCAGTGAAATTGTTATGAAAATCATCATCTGGAGGATTTCTGGATTGAACTTGCTGAGAACCACATTTATAGGAACAATAAATTCTGAAAAAAAACTGCAATCCACGCTTGTGAAGGTGACAGTTGTGTTGAAAGCCTGTCTCCAATGACTTTTTCAGCAGACTGAGTGTATTTAAGTGGCTCAGCACATTTTCTGGAGTTGCAATGGTATGAAGAATTGTTCTTCTGGAGTATTTCTGGATTGCACCTGCTCAAAACCCCAATATTGAGGCAATAATTTTTTAAAAACAACTGAAATCTACACTTTTGAAAGTAAAATTCAGGGGGAAAATCTTTTCTCAGTGACTTTTTCAGCAGACTCCATGTATTTGAACTGCACTGCTTAAACCCTTGTGAGGGGAAGTCAGGATATTTTCAAAAAACATTTTGCCAGCACTGAGCACTGGAAATGAAAAATCCCCTTTTTGTACTAAGGCCTAAGTGGAGAAAAAGTCTGATATATATATTTTTTTTAATCCTGAAGAAAATTTTGACTGAAAAAATTTCCTCATTCAGTGGCATTTTTCTTGCAATCCTGGCTAATGATTTTCATTGGAGAATCCTGAAAAAATATAGAAAATTTGGCCCCTGAATTTTTCCTGACTTGGTCCTTCTTGACATGGGAGCATTTCAGTGACCTTGGGTCAAACTGAAATGCCCTGCCCCCCCCCCCTCAAAATCCCAACTCTGCTGCGCAATGAAAAAGAACCCTCTCTTATCTGAGGGGTAAAAATACATGGAAGTCAAATACCTCCATATGTCAATTTTGTTTAAAATTCTTTCAATAATCACTTGAAGGCTTTTTTCCTCAGATCTACATAACTGGAATTTCAAGGATGCCTTATTCTGGTTATAGTTATATTATGTTTGTGACTCAAGAAAGAGAAGGACAATAAAACGGTATCTTAATGATACAGTATTTGAAAGGAAGTGAAAGAATATTTTGGCAAATGATCCTTGCATCCAAGTTCAGCATCTGGCAGACTTCTGTACCATGCAGTTTTTGGCAAAAGAAATTCCACTTAAGTTAGCTTAATTCAATTCTTATTTCTCAAGACAAAAATGGTAGTTTCCGTAACTTGAATCCACCATGAGTGAAATTTTATTTCTTGTCCCTTGGAATTTGACTTCTGGGGAGGTTTGACTGGATAATGTTTATTCCAATTTAATTCACTGATTTGCAATGTTGACATACAGAGAGAGAGAGAGTAATTTCAAATTTAATTATAATATCCATTGCATCTTCTTGAATATTCTCCAAAATAAGAAATTTTGGAAGCATTTCAAAATTTTAGGAAGGTATTATAAGTTTGTGGTTCAACCCTTTTTAAGCGCAAAAACTTGATCTTTGCACTGTACTATAATAGTCTCGGTATATATGCAATAATAATTATTTTACCTTCAATGCGCAAAAAATATCACACTATCAGAGGAAGATTGCAATTTGTACTTTTTTTAAGTATAATTGAACCCAAGTCATTTTTGCATGCAATTTCCAGTGTGAAAGTTTGAAAGCATGCACTCAATGTTTTGATCCTTCTGTAAAACACCCTTAAATAATTTTTCAACTGTAACTTTGGTGTGACTTCTTTGTTCACAAATATGTAGGTACCCTATGATGTGACCCTGAGTAACCCTGGTGTGAACTGTAAACACACAATACTGCTGGTGAAGATTATGGATGCACATCTGCAGAAGAAAAACTTTGGTACACTTCTGGTGCGTGGCCTGGTCACTGAGTATAGAATAACAGGCATATCCCCAGTGTGCACCAATTTTCCCCACTTGGGAAGGTGCTGCATGAGAGCTGTGCATTAACACTGCAGAGACCATCAAGAATAAACTGCTACCCACAAAGGTTTTCAAGTGTTGCCAAGTGTCATACATGTCGTACGTAGTGTCCTATACTGAGAAAATTATGTAGAACAGATTCTTTATTAAACATACTTCTGTAAGACGACCGGACCAAGACTTACTCAAATATAAAAAACGTGTCATACCAGAGTATCAACTGCTGTATAAAAAGATAATAAGAAAATATATGTTGAACAGCATGCTGCAAGTGCTGGTGTTCTGAGGATTCAAGATGAGTTCTTTGTTCTACTTCCTCCAAAAAATTTCTTGGATACAGTATTGCTTCTTTAAGCTCTGAATTTCTTTTTTTCACGGTGTGATTCATGCATGGAAATGCTACTTTTTATAAACTTTTCCAACCTTGAATTGTGTGACGGAATCGCACTTATTTTGAGCGTCATCTAGCCAGATAGATTGGAAACAGGGAAACTCTTTGTTAGCATCTAACATAGATTCCAATGCTCTTCCCGCAAATACTGCGCAGAATCTGCGGAGTCAAAAATCGATATCAAGATGAATTCATTGTACAATAAATTCGTATTCAGTGATGGACCTGCACAGTGACGGATGATTCCATCAAAAGTTTTTGTTTTGGAATTGTTCCCTACCTATAGATTGTCCACCGTATTGCTAGGGTGTTCTTGGTCGCTGAAATGCCATAACAAGAGCTGAATGGGATGTGTGAGAATGAGGAGGAAGCAAGCTGGGTTCTTCAAGAAGAACTGGACTGCATCAAAATGTCACGAGTGTTGTGAAGCCTCAGTGAAATTTCACAAGATTCGGTGGGAAGTCTAGGAACTTCAAAATGTTTTAAGTTTGGGTTATATTTGGGAGCGTAGGAACTTCAGAATCGAACAAATACAATCGATTCATCGTCCTCCGTCAAATTTCGCGAATGTGAAAGAAGAATGATTCGCAAAATCCAGGGTCACAATGTCAGTTGTGCTTGAACTGGAGTTTGATGTGCTCGCGTGAAGCTTTGAGGAATTATGGTGCAAGGTCCGATAAGTAAAACTTAGAAACTTCAGAATCGAACAAGCATGGTCGATTCAACGTCCTCCGTCGAAGTTTCTCAATGAAGAGCTGATGAAACATGTGTTTGTTGTGAGGAAGTGCGGAGCTTAGGGTTGTGAGAGGTCCGGTGGCATGCGTGAAATTTCTGCGCTCCTAAATCCTGAAATTATTTAGCGACGGAACGTTGGATTCTGCGAGGTTGTTTCGCACCATGTGGGAATATTGTGTGTCCCCGTTTTTGTAGCGAAGCTTCAGCAGTGGACGTGCTGACCCTACGTGTTGACCGAATGATGATATGTGCATCATCAGGGGGCGGCGACAGTCGTGTTCTTGTGAATGTCGAGGGTTGGGCATCGAAGATTGGAATAACTATGATGATCTCCTTCGGCCACTTACAGCGTGGTTATCGGTTTTCTGTGTGATAAAAGTTTAGAGCGTGAATCCTTGTTACCAGAATGTTTTCAGCTTTATTTTAATCGACGTCTAATGCTATTAATTCTTTTATTACAGGCAGTGAGCTGGCTTACCCAGATAGACGGCGCGTTTGAATCATGGACGTGTTCTTGATTATTCGGCGGAAGAAGACGAATGCCTTCATCGAAGCGAAGGAAACCACCAAGGTGCTAGAGCTTAAGAAGATCGTACAGGGTATGTTGAAAGTGGCTCCTGCTAACCAGAAGCTGACCAAGGATGATTGTGTTATGGAGGACCACAAATCCCTCTCCGACTACGGCCTGTCCTTCCACTCCGCTCGGGCTCAGAACCCTGCGATAATCGGACTCGCTTTCCGCGATGAAATGACCGGAGAATTCGAACCACTCGAAGTTACTCCTCTCTCCGTCCCACCGGAACTCCCGGATGTCATGAAGCATCCGCAACCTGATGGCCAAGGCGAGCGCGAAGTTTCGAACGGAATGTAACCGAATCTCGCCGGGTGTACTCAGCAATTGCAGCTTGCCCCCATTCATCTTCTTTTTTAATCCGTCATACGTTGTCCGAATGCACGCGATCGTTCGTTGGTTTTTCCACCTTCTTATAGCTTTCTTTGCTGTGGTCTGTGTCTATGTCTTTTTAGTCAGGTTGATTACTTATCGGCATCGGAGAAACTCACTCGACGTAGCGCATGGATTTCTTCTCTGCGAAATCACGCGTGTTCATCACTTGTGAGGATGAGAAAAAGAGGGAGAGAAAGTACTGCGGTTGCGAGATTGAATCAAATTGCTGTATTGTTACAGATTCACTTTTCGCTAGATCGAATGCCCCATTTGTTTATGGTAAACCGAGTGGAGTGATAGGCGAATAAATGAAGTCAGGATTCCTTTCACGACAAGCCCTTCGCCTCATTCAACTTTTGAGTTCTTTACTCTTCGGCTCTTCGCTGTCGAACACCCCACCAAAACGTTCGCGGTGTTTTCCATATGTTATTTAAAAAGTCCAGAGAAGCTAGCTTTAAAATGAGGATGCAATTTTCTGCGGAAAATTTTCTCTGCAGGTTGTACGGAATAATAGTCTTCTCAGATCTGATCATATGAGGACCAAGTCTGAGGTTAAATTCAACTTTCAGATAGTATGGATAAGAAATGGATACACATGTGGTGTAATCTGCTCACGTTCAAACTCATTTTAAAGGAAATCACGGGGTACTGAGGTAGTTTCCTTAAATTCGTGAACGTATGAAAGAAAGATTTCGTCGACAATTTTTCGATCATCGATGTGGTGCCCTTTTTGCGCCGTTCATTAAGATAACGATCAAAGATGAAGTTACGATTACTTTTGATTATTGAAGCTTTTGCCTGTTGCCAGGAATAAATTTACATTGAAGTTCTCCTTCGTTGAAAAAAAGAAACTTGCGAATATATGCTGATGGAATGAAAGCCTAGCTTTTTCTCCGGATCAAGCTCCACAAGAACAGTCGGCTTCTTTCAAGAGAAAATTTTTCAGACACTGAAGAAGAACGCAATTTTTTTTGTTGCCTGCAAAATTCCTGTTTATAATTTGGTAGAAAGGTGGGGTGTTGAAGCGAGGAGAACCGAAGTTCCGTAATTTTGGTTGTTTTTTTCCGACTCAAAATCTTCCATTTTCTTCCTCAGAAAGATGTCTGCCAAAAAGAAGGACATAACGTCCGTGAACATTTATGACTTGATCGGAGTGTCAATCGATGCGAATGAGAAGCAAATTCGGAAAGCGTATCGTCGCAAAGCACTAGAAGTTCATCCGGACAAGAACAAAGATGATCCGAAAGCAAACGCATTATTTCATCAGCTTTCAGAAGCCCTAGAAGTATTGTTGGACGCATCAGCGCGTTCGGCGTATGACAAATTGCTCCAAGCCCGGGAGAAAGCCAAATTGCGAGATGAACAACTGAGTGCCAAACGCAGAAAGCTGAAGGAGGATCTGGTGGCCAGAGAAAAAGCTGTTGCTTCGGATAAAGAGGAGAATATTTTCAAATCGCAGAAGGATTTCGAGGTTTGTTGGTGTTTCTTCTGAGGCTACGTGCGAATTAGTGAGAAGTGAGGTGTGTCGAGTGTGTCTAAAGCGGACGATCGCGTTTCTTGGCGTTGATCGAAGGATGCGTGGATTCAGGAAACAATTAGCTGAAAACTCAATTGAAAATCCGACTACAGTGCATGTATTAAATTCAACAATTTCTTGAGAATCCTTTCCGAGGGTCAATGTAAATTAGATGGGTTCTGTTTTAAGGCTCTCAAAAGCACCAGAACCTTATCAGAAAATGAAATCATTCGTCCAACGTCACGCGTGGATGAGAAAATGGAAATTGATACTGTAGGTGGAGGAAAAACGAAACTTTACATTTTGTTAAAAAAGGTGGATGGAACAATTTTTGATGTGCAAAAAGATGCAAAATGTCCCTGATTCAAGTGATCGTTGTGATTTTATGATATAATTGAAATATTTTAAATGCATTGTATATATTTTTTCGGGGACAGGATTCTGACCCAACCCTTCGTGAAGGTGGAAACAATTCCATACCAGGTGGTCCAGGAAATCTTGAACCGATTTTTATGCAGTAATCAGTAAACTATTGCAGATTTTAAACTGCATTAAGTAATATTTCAAGAGTCGTGCCTGCTGAAAAGCGAAGTTTTGAATGAAACGAAAGTTCGATTCATTTCCTTTCGAATGGTGAATACTTTTTTTTTATCCGTCGTTCGAACATTTTCAAGGCCGCTTAGCAAAAGCCTGTCTGTGAAAATTTCTCGAATTGTGACGACAATTTGAAAAATTCGGTCTAGTGTCTCTAGAATTGTGAATGTCAGAAGGTCGAACTGGGAGGAAAATGCCTTTGGTATGCCGAGTTATCGGACAGATTTTGAGAACTTTTTTGGCTTCTTCTAGTTTCTTGAAATTTGAATGGAATACAAGCGGTGAATGAGTTTCAGAAACATTAACCTCACGACTGAGAACGGATTTCTCGGACATAGAAGCCCTGTGCCGGAATATTGATCCCATGATTCAACAAAAGTTGAAATGAAAAATATTTCATCGATTTGAGTCTCTTCCTAATTTACCACGAAGGAGACCCTGATGGTTTTATTTGTTTATTCAGGCGCATGTTGAAAGACTTCGGCGAGATGGTTCTCGTTTACTCGAGGAAGAGCAAGAAAGGTTGAAGAAAAAATTAGCGGAGGATTTGCTGAATTCTCAGGACGACGAAAAAGAATCCTACCGCCGTCTGCGAGTCTCATGGGATCCTAAGAGTTACGACTACTCACAAGACGATCTCAATCGAATATTTTTCAAGGTTAGTCTCGAGACCTCCGTGCGAATAAATTATCAATTTTTTTGATGAATTTTTATTCTCAGTACGGTGATTGTGACGTTGTGATGTCGAAGAAAAGCGGGAAAGCGTTGGTTGAGTTTCATTATTCCCAAGCTGCGGTGAGTTCTTGTTTTTTCGAAATTGCGTAACGCCATCACTTGATTCTTGTTGAAAAAAAAATTTCTTGAGTCACTGGAAGGACGTCTTCCGAGTTTGTTTCTTCTTCACGCTTCCGAAGTGACGAAAGTTCTAGCGATAATGTTCTTGGTTTTCTTTTCGCTCAAGTTTTTAATACTTTTTTTTCGCTCGTTGATTTTGTTTTCTGAACTGGATTTTTCAGACGAGGGCGATGCGGTCTGAGCGGGGTAGAAGTGACGCTCCTTTAAAAGTTACCTATATGGATGGTTCTACAGAGCCAAAGACAAGGACACACCTTTCAGCACAGGTTAGTTTCCTATATTTGCAGCGATTCTTCCCTCTCATTTTCGTTCACTTAAATTATTAACTCTCCGAAAGGTTAACGAATCCAGCCTGGACGATTTTGAAGCCCTGGTGCTCAAGCAAATGCAAGGCAGCGATTCGGCGAACGGCTCTTGAATTTTACGACGCTGTGATGATCTCGGTTCATGATGTGACAGGGGTTTTTTAATTTGTCTCGTTGAATTAATACAGTCAGCTGTTCGATATTTGCGACTTCATTTGGATCATTCCTTACCCTTTATCATTAGTTACAATCGCGCGTTGGATTTTTGCACAATGAACTTGTACTGTATCTTCATCATTTTATCTTGCGGACAGTAGACTCTGCTTTGGATAAAAATAAGAGATTGTTTTGATGATTGAAGTTTTTTGGGGTAATTGGTTCGCGGGAGTAAATTTTCAAGCGGAAATATTTTTTCTCGTAAGATTCTTTTCCTTTGTTGAGGCTTTTGCTCTTATTGCGTGTCCGCAATTCCGTCATGATTTATTCTGAATCATTCAAAGTACCGTGATGTAGAAATAAATTCATGAGGGATCTGTATTACTAGGCTGAACTGGGGGACTTTTTGGATATTCCTGGAGTCGATTACTGTAACTCTTAGCTTTATATTGAGTGGTTTATTGACTTTCGAGATAATGGACTTCCATCTGAAATGGATCTAGTTTATTATTTGAGATTTCACTGTGATCTGTGAAGTACAAGTATTTCAATTTCATGAGGAAGTCGGCTGTGAGATTCAGCAGTGATCAAAAGTGTCGTCGTGTGATCGTTTCGTCTCACGAATTGCTCGCCGAATTGTTGGCACGTTTTCGTATCTTTTAGCACGAGACATCGTGCATGTGATTCATAGTTTTCATGCTACCAGATAAAAAATTTTTTTGTGTGTTGGAAAGTGAAGGAATCCCGAGTGTGACTTGATAACTTTGTTTCATGCCGACACTTGAATTTTTTTTCAACGTGCTTCAAAGTGACGAAGCGAGGGTTGACGAGCACAAAGTGACATCAGCGACGAGTGTCGTCATTCTTTTCCACTAAAATTTGTGTGAGATGAGGTTCGGCGCAGTGAACTTTTGCTGTTTTTTTTTTTCGTTGACTCGAGTTAGAAATGATTCCCGCGGAAATCCTGAGCTGGCTGACTCTGGAAATTTTGCGCTTTTAGGGTAAAGGCCCTACCGTAAAGAACCTTAAAACTATTTACAGCGCTCACAGTCGCTCTTACTTGCACGTAGGTATAGCACACATAAGAAGTCATTATAACTGATCTTACCAAAAAAAAATCATGTACCATTGATGAATGATAAACTAAAGCTGCTTCATCCGTTTGTAAATGTCTTCTGCTGCCAAGATATCCACTTACTGTAAGTATTGTCTCACCTAAGTAATCTGTAACCTAACTGAACGAATCTTGCTCCAAACTGTGATACAGGTGGTACCTCGCAATTCGACCCTAATCTGTTACCAGACTTGGGTCTGATCATTAAGCGGTTGAATTGCAAGACACTTGATGAAATTCAGAAATATCAGCACAAAAATGTAAGAAAAAGTGGCCAAAGCAGGTTGAATTACTGGGCAGAGGTCGAATTGCAAGTCAATTTGACGGAAGTTTACTCACATTACCTCACTCAAGCTGAACTATCCATAAATATGTGACCAAAGTTCATCCAATGCAACTGTAACTGTCATAGCCCAACCAATTTTATCTGAACTATTGTGAAAAACCTTGGTAATAAATCTGACCTGTTTACTCAACTTCTGGTCTGGGGTTGTTGAATGGAAGAACTCATGCAATTTTAAAAATTTTAAACCTGGATGATCATTCAGTAAATCTTGACTCAATTTCTTGCTAAAACTGAAAAAATAGAGTTGAAAGGGGAATTGAGGAACATCTAAAATTCTCCCAACGCAGGTGATTTCCCTCTTTTTCTGTAAAAAATATTGCCTACAATGATTTTCTCCATATAATGAACTTTTTGTGGGTACCATTGGGGTTTCTTTTCATGATATGGGGGTTCTCTACAATGAAATTCAAGGGACCATAAAAAATGTGTTGTAGGGAGGATTCTGTTTCAGAGTCAACCTGTATTTTGTCAAATTCTCCATCACAGGTGGACTCTCTCCACAACAATCTTGTTTGCAATGATTTTCTTTGAAAAATACTTTTTGAGTCCCTTAAAGGTTTTTCCTAATGTCATGGAGGTTCTCTACAATTCAAGGGACCATAATAAATATATTGTTGGAAGTATCCTGTTGCGCAGTCCACCTGTGTTATGTTGAATTCTCCCATCACAGATGGACTCTCTCTCTCTCTCTACAATGGTTTTCTCTGTATAATGAACTTTTTTTGTGGTCCCATTGGGTTTTCTCCTCTCATTATGGCGGTTCCCTACAACAAAATTCAAGGGACCGTGAAATTTTTTGTAGGGAGAAATTTTTTTTGCAGAAACCACCTGTCTTTTATATAGCAATTACATAAAAGTGCAATGGCCTTGGATGGATGCAGATGACACAGATAAAGGGGAGTATTTTGCGAAGATTATTGTTACTTCAAAGCCCGGGTCAGAGTCTCCCTTTTTTCTGGACGATGGATTGTTTTTATTTTTTGAACTTCCCGGTTGCAGAAGACCTTCTTCACATTTGAGTACGGTTTTGTTTTACTCGTATTGATCCGCGTCGAAAAATTTGAATCCTTCGCCGTCCTGTCGGTCCACCAAAATGCCGTGTGCTGGAAGTTTGCCCCTGACGAGTGCTTCCGCAGGTGGAGTTGCGGACACGTCCATGTATTTGCCTCCAATGTAGGAAATTGCTCCTTTGAACTGTTCTTCGTCGGTGATTTCCGGTAATTTACTTCTCTGCTGCTGTTTCGGTCGTTTCGTTGGACGTTGGCGTGTGTCGTTTGAATTCTTCGTCATTTTGTCTTTGGGTCCGCCGATCACCAGAGACGATGCTCTTTGATCCGGACGTCTGTTCAATAATATTTCGGATTATTTTTTTCGAGTGACCACATGCTTAATGTGAAATGCTACACAGGTGAAAGGTTGCTTCAAAAAATGTCGATAGATACCCGAAAAAAGTTTTGGAATGAACAATTAGCCACAAGATTACAGGGATGCAATTTGGTATTGAAAAAAAAATGAGTCGCTCATTTAATCAAATCGCACTTCTTGTGGTCATCTCAGAACCTTCATTGAATAAAGTGAGGAAGGTTTTTTGTAGAATCAAGCAATGTTAATATTTCATCAAAAAGTGAAAAAGTTGCCATCATTCTTTGAAGAAATTGTCCAAGACATTTTATTTGAAGGGACCTGGAATTTTCATTTAGCTTCCTTTCACTTGTGAATATTGATTCAGAACTGCTTCATTTCAAAGTAAGTACAGTGAGACCCCAAGATGTGGACATAATTGGTGCATCAAGAGTGTCCCTAAATTGAATTGTCCCTAAGTTGAGTCTTGTTTTCCCATTGACTTACATTATATAATTTTTACTTGGTGTTTTATGGAAGAAATATTCTTCAGAATTCCATGAGGAAAAATTGTTTGCTGCTTGAATTTGAATTAGTGAATACATTTTCACCTCAATAAGAACATTTGGAGCATTGCATAGTGTATCTCTGTACTGTACATTGAAACGTTGGCATCTACAAAAATTACATTCTAGTAAAAAAAAAAAAGTAGAAGTCCCTCTATGCTGGAGGTAACTTTTTTAAATTAGCTAAATAAATGGTAAATTGGTGAGAGAAATGTCCTAGAACTTTTCTTACATAAATATTAAGGTTGGAAATATCTTTTTCTTGTAATTTGTCCTGAAATGTATTTGCAATTTTTATCACAAAATGTCCCTATGTTGAGTCAGTGTTCTCATGTTGGGCCTTTTTTTATTAATTTTTTATAGGAAAATAAGTGTCCTTATGTCGTATTGTCCGCAGGTCAAAGTGTCCGCATGTGGGGGTCTCACTGTACATGTACAGTTATGCACTAAATGGGAAAACGCGTTTCCCATAACAAAAATAATCCCCGCATAAGGAAAACTCGCATCCAAGAACAGATTAGTTTCGTTATTTGTGTTCCACCGTACTGTACACGTATCGCCTTCATTCATTTTATTTATTTACTTTTTTTTAAATCCTCGTCTGCATCATCCACAAACGGAAGTCGCCGCAGTGTCGCGGTGAATTTTGGAATTTATGAGTCGTCGTCGTTGTCGTTGTCGTCGCACACGAACCGGCTGTTGCTTATCCAACCCCTGGTTTTGGTCAACGTCATTTCCAATGAGGAAGTGACGGGGGAGATGAGATTTGCTGGGTTTTATTTCATTCTTTTTTTTTATCGCGGAATGGCTTCTCTTTTTAAGGGGAACCCAAGTGAAACCTCCTAAGCTTAGGTCAGGGCTATTGGGGACAGATGTCACCACAATATAAAGTTGATGTCAAGTGTTGCAATAAAACACGACAATTGGTCCGGGACAGGACTGGGAAATTCCTTGTAGGAATTCTGAAGTTAACAAGGTATACTGTATGTATTTCACAAAGATAAATTGATGAAGGACTCAGCAAACTCTACTTGCAGCTAGGATGATTTGGTTAATGAATAACTCAAATCAACTGCTGGTGATGATGTGATCTTAGATGAGCTTTTTATATACTCAGATAGTCAGAGGTACAGTGAGACCCCGAGATGTGGATGGAATTGGTGCATCAAGAGTGTCCCTAAGTCGAGTCTCATTTTCCCTTAGACTTACATTATATAATTTTTAATGGGTGTTTTATGTACAAAATACTCACCATGATTCCATGAAAATAAAATTGTCTCCCAATTTAAACTGGTTCCCATCAATATATTTAAACACAATATGGACATTTGGGGAATTGAATACTGATACCTCTGATGTACAGTACATAGAAATGTTGGCATTCTCCGTAAAAATAACATTCAAGTGAAAAATAGAGAATCAAGTCCCTCTATGCTGAAGGTAATTTTTCAAAATTAGCTAAATGGATGGTAAATTGGTGAGAGAAATGCTCAAGAACTTTTCTTGCATCAATTTTAGGGTTGGAAATATCTGTTTTGTAAAACCCCTTCGCTGTTGGGTTTAGAACTTTGTTCTTGTTGGGCAAGCATGCCACACATTAATAATTAAATATAATATAATTTCTTAGAAATCATTTCCCCCTTCACAAAATGTCCCTATGTTGAGTCAGTGTCCTCATGTCAGGCCTTTTTAAATAATTTTTATGGGAAAATAAGTGTCCCCATGTGCAATTGTCTGCATGTCAAAGTGTCCACATTTGAGGGTCTCACTGTATATAAACTTCATCGGTTTCTACAGAAAACACCTTTAATAGGTCAGGAATTCTAGAGTCAAATATGCTCAAGTGCCAGGAACAATTTTGAGAAGGGGGAAATGATTTCTAAGAAATTATATTATATTTAATTATTAATGTGTGGCATGCTTGCCCAACAAGAACAAAGTTCTAAACCCAACAGCGAAGGGGTTTTACATTTTTTTTTCCTTTTGGGGAAACAGGTGAGTACGGTACAATACTGTACTTGATTATTTTTAATTTAGCTGCTGAATAAAAAAAAAACAACGGACCCTATATTTGTGTACAGTATGTAAATTACGGTATCGGGTTTGATGGAAGTTTGTGGTCGTATTTTCATGCAACCCGAATGAGAAATGGTGGTTAGTATTTCTAATTACTGTAATTACTGTATTTGAATGCGCGAGTGAGAATATTCAGGGAAATGCCATATTTTGTGCACGTCTGTGAAGTATTAGGGTTAACAGAAGTTTGTGGTCGTATTCTTTGTGCAACTTGAATAAGAATGCTAATTACATTTTCGATTAATTACGGTATTTGAATAATGTTGAAGAAGTGTGTGAAACATTTTGAAGAAAAAAAAAATACTGCATCTGTGTGCGTGTGTATTTGGCTTTGATGGAAGTCAGTGGTCGACTTTTTTTACGTCACCGGAATAAATACTGTTATATATTTTCTCAATTAATTATTTCAGTGTTCAAGAGTGTTTGACAAATTTTCAAAAAAATATACCTAATTCGTGTGTGGGTTTGATGAAAGTTTGAGGTCGGTATTTCTTGTGCGAGACACAAGCAATTTTTTTTTATGACGATATGTATTTTTTGAATCAATTATTTTAATGCTCAGGAGTGTTTGAAACATTTACAGAAAACAAACATCGGATTTATGTTCGTTGGTTTTTGATGGAAGTTTGTGGTCGGCTTTTTTTTTATGCAACCGGAATTAAAATGAAGTCTATATTTTACCCTGATTATTTGAAGTTTCAGAAATGAAAAAAAAACTGAAGGTTTCGTCGAGTAGAAATGAATTTACGACCTTGTCTTGAAATTGCTTTTGAAATGCTAGTTTATTGAAATGTCGAAACGTATTCCTTCACTTCAGTGATTATAATCTTTTATCTTATTGATTCATTGGGAATCCTGGATTTCTCACCACTGACCTTGAATCCGAAGAATTATTTTAAATGAGAAAAAAAGAAAGCGACAGTTCGATGTTTGAATGTGAGTTTAAAGTGCTTCTGGCGAGTTCCTTATTCAACTAGATTTTTGTTTTAAATTGACAAATTAATTTTTTCTCTCACTCGACTAAAATCCGAGTAGATTCTTTTTTGAATTTACATGGCTGTCGTACGATTGTTTGAGAGGTTAACTTGAATTTGAAAATCGTCGAAGTTCGGATTTTTGTGCACTTGTAATTAATGCGAAGCTCGTGTTTTTTCATTCGAAAATTAGTTCACTTTTTGGTCCACCCTTTAAAATTGAGTTGCTTATACGAGGGTTCTAACAAAAGTTCTCGGAGTAGCAATGAAAATGGCCTACAGTTGACCTGAAACAATTTTTTTCTTTAGGGAAAACATATTCTTTGGCATAATAAAAAATATCAGCCCTGTTTGACAAATGTTTTTGAATTTTTTTCATAATTCACCCGAATTTGTCAAACAGGGCTGATATTTTTTTTATGTGCCAAAGAATATGTTTTCCCTAAAGAAAAATTTGTTTCAGGTCAACTGTAGGCCATTTTCATTGCTACTCCGAGAACTTTTGTTAGAACCATCATATTTCCCGAGGAAAGTCATATTGCGTCTCAGACTTTTCTGACAAAACGTCCCATCAGTTTGATGTTGTGAAAAATTTTGACTTTATGGCGTCTCATGTTCGCGTAAAAATGGTAGGTTGCAGCAAAGCGTTATTTTTTAAAAAGCCTTATCTTCCTTTGAAAGTCTAATGAAACCAGAGAAGTACGACGAATAAGACTTCTCCCGAAAAACCGTCTCATGTGGAATAATTTTTTTTGTGAGGGATTTTTAAAGTTGTAGGTTTCGTCAGACCAAAAAAAATTCCTTTTATTTTCGAAGTACTGTATTTTTTCATTGTGATAAGCGATTTTTGTTGTGCTTAAAAAGTACCGTACTAAAAGTTTTTATTTTTTTTAAACACGAGGCTGAGTATTTTTATGCGGCGTATTTTCGCAATAAAATATTAGATGCACTTTTATTTCGCAAGAATTCGCTTCTGGAAATTAGGAAGCATTTCTCATGCATTTAATCGATGTCATCTTACGCATGGTACTGACGATCTCAAGATTATGAATCATCAAAATGGAAAGTAAAAAAAAAATGTAATTTCTGCAACACCAATTTCAGCTGAGCTGAAGGTGTTGGAGGAGTTGAAGACCTGATTCATAATTTAATTACAGTGAGACCCCCACATGCAGACACCTTGACATGGGGATATTTATTTATTTTTTAATCATGTAAAAGGCCCAACATAAGGACACTGACTCAACATGAGGACATTGCATGATAAAATTGGCAATAAATTTTAGGAAAAATTGAATTTTATTAGGCTTAATTGCAAGAAGTAGATATTTTCAAACCTAAGATCTATGCAAGAAAAAATCTTTGGTACTCTTCCCATCACTTTCCCATCCACTCAGCTAATTTAAAAAAATTTACCTGTAGCACAGAGGGACTTACTTCTCTCTTTGTGACTTGGATGTTATTTTGACAGATGCCAACATTTCAATGAACTTTACAGCAGTATAATATTAAATGCTACAAATGTTCTTATTGGGGTGAAAATATATTCACTGAATCAAATTCAAGTGGCAAAATAATTTTTTTTTTCATGGAATTCTGAAGAATATTTCTTTCATAAAACGCCAATTAAAAATTATATAATATAAGTCTATGGAAAAACAAGATTTGACTTAGGGACAATTCAACTTAAGGACACTCTTGATGCACCAATTATGTCCGCATCTGGGGGGTCTCACTTGTATATCTGGTTTTGAGATTGAGCTGGTGTATGAAGCGTGATTAAAATCAACAAACTCCTTCAATTCTCAAAATTTTTTAAACCTGTAAAATCAAAGTAAATATTACATCCGTGGCAATCGTCTTGAATTTTTAAAGCAATACTAAAAAAAATGGGCGTTTATCTTATTTTCGCTGACGTGAATTTAAGAATCCTTGGACTTATCTGGTTTTTAGTAAAATTATTAAATGTAATTTTTTTGGGGAAAAAAGTTCACTGGGATAGATTCTAACATTTGAATGCCATTTTCATTCGCTAAAAGTTCTATTGAAACGTGGAGAAAAAAGTTTTTTTTTCATTAATCCCAAGGAAAAGATTGTTACGGTTTTACAAAATGGAATTCTCGATAAAACGTCGAACCGTTTTAATTGCACTTGGTTAAGGGTTTATTATAGTCTTGATTTAATAAAATTTGCATCTTGTGAAATTTCGGATTTTTAAGAAAATAGGTTAAATTTAATGGACGTCGTTGGGTTCGAAAAATTAAAAGAGAAAGTGGCATCTCGCATCTGCGAGCCACAAATTGGTTCAATTTTTCTAAATTTCGAGGCACGCGGAAATTGGATTCCCTTGATTCCCAAAAAAAAAAGAAAAAAAAAAGGTTGATGAATATGCGTTGTTAAATTTTTGTTGTTGATGATGATGATGAAGTCTTGCGAAATAGACTCGCTATTTTATTTTTTTTAATAATGGATGATGGCGTGTTATATATATTCGAGTAAATACCGTAGCTTATGATACTTTTGTTGTTGTTGTTTGTTTTTTGTTTGTGTGCCAGAAACGAACGAGGGGGATAAGAAAAAATCCTTGGAAGAGGCAGTAAATCTTGGTCGTTTCTGTCCAAAGTTCGTGCTCGCTTCAGAAGCGTGCAAAGCTCTGCTGTTATATATATTTTTTTCTCTATTTTAAATTTTTGCCTCGATGTACTATTTAGTAGGTTTTCTTTCCCTTCTTCTTTTTTATTTATTTTTGGTCTTTCTTTCATCCCTGTCGAGTTTCTCCTCATCCGCGTCGGAACACGCGTTCTGGTTCGTGGAGTCTCGAGCCCAGTGATGCAGTTCACGAGGGGTGCGTCACGTACGAACGTGTCCCTGGCGTTACGCACCAACAGCCGAGTCTCGGGAGGTGGCTGCTGTCAATTCCCCGTCCTGAGTCTGGAAGGAAGAGGAGAGAGAGAGAGAGAGAGAAAGAGGGGATATGTGTATACTGTACCGTACTATACGTGTACTGTACATCTGTACTGTACTGTACTTTCACTCTGAGGGAGAGGGAAAAGGTAGGAATATATATGGGAGAAATGAGAGAGAGAGAGAGCACAGGGGTAATCAATTTGGGTGTCAGGGAGATTGTTGTTGTACAGTGACATGCTTCAAGGGGTATTTTATGGGCTTTTGCCTTTCCTGGCTTGATTGCTTGTTGTTGTTGGTTGGGTGGGTGCTGCTGGTTTCTCATCTGCTGGGTTTTTTGGTTGCTATTGCAATGTATTTTCTATTTCTCATCAAAGATTCTCTCTCATTTGTTCATTCAACGAAACCTCATAAGGAAACAAGCTGAAGACCTTTTGCTTTAAATTAATTTTTACATATGTTTTGTTTCCAATGTCAGGGAATGAATGAGTAACGAATACATGTCAGATGTCCAGTTGTATTTCATGTTGTATTGTATTTTCATTTTTTGTTATCAATTTGTGCTTCCCTGCTCTGAAGTGATTAAATGTCATTGAGTGGATTTGGGTTGGGTGGGACAGGGGCTTGGTTGTGGAAATCTTGATTGAACCTTGTGAATGCCAAAAAGTGGCAAATAAAGTGTTCTGTTCATTCATTCATTCATTGCAATGTATAGTGAAGTACAACTTGCATTTGTTATAGGCAAGCATAGCATTAATTATATAATTTGCTTGATGTCTTCTAGAGTTTCATTTACCACTTAAAATCAAATGACAAACCTTATGAAGGTTTTGTATAAGACTGGTGAAGGTTAAATATGAATTATTAAGCTAGTAAATTGCAGAACAGAATATACCTTCTGAATCAGATTATTCCAGTTATTCAGTTGAAGCAAGAGTTTGCTGAACAGTTGAACTATTCCTGTGAAATATATCCTTACTTCATAACCCGGGAATTCCAAGAATTACTGTTTTTCTTTCAAAATTTCACTTTGTATTTTCCAAGTCCACATGCAGGAATGAATTTTTGTTTCATCTTGTGGATCACAATAGTGAATTCATATAACAATTCTTGAAATTTTGTTTCTGAAAATATTCCTTTTGCATCTACAGTAGAATTTTGTTTCAACAAATTTCTTTATACCAAATTTTTTTCTTTGTCCCTGCATTTTCTGATAGGTGCAATGTTATGAATATTTTGTTATAACAAAGTAATTTTAAGCTGTAATCTCATTATAAAAAAAATTTGCCATGATTCTGTGCACAGCCCATATATAGATATTACTCAAGAAATGGCAAATGTCAGAAATTGTTGAAAAGATTAAAAGATGCAGCATTACAACTTTAACCAATCTTTATGCAAAGTAAACTTGCTATCCAAAAAATACACAACAAGACAGTTTTTTAAATTCTTTAGCTCATCCATTTTAGAATATGCCTTTTTCAAATAAACAGTATGTTGGAAGAATGTTCCTCTATTTTAGAAAGAGCCATGAGTGGATAAGTTGATTGGGAAGGAAATGGAGCATGTTTACCATATGTTATTCCAGCAATACTCCAGTACACAAATGTTTGTTTATTTAAAGAAGAGTACTTTTTATATTAATGGATTTTCTTAATTTCATCAGAAGTAGTCACTAGTTATGCTAGGTCTTGAATTCTGTGTTTTAAAAGCATTTATAAGTGTGTATTTGCCATTTCCAATGAAATTGCAGTCTGAAATGTGCTAAAAATCATTAATCTTGATACAGCAAATTTTTGGTCATAACAAATTTTCTTCTGAGGTTTCCAGAAGTTCATTGTAACAAGATTCTATTGTATATGGAACATGTATTTGTGCAGTTATGTCCAGTTTCTGGGTCCAAAACCAAGCGGTGTTTGAAAATAATCACACTATATAACCTGGGTTTTTGTCCATATATAGGGGGGATTTGGGATTGCGTGCTAAAAAGTTGAGGTCTCAATTTCTGCGTGTGCCTGCCACGGTTTTATTCTCAGGATATATATTTTTTTCATGACGACCACGATGATGATGAAGAGAAATTTCACGGTTCACGCTCTTTTGGGCTAATGCACTGGTCCATAATCCCGCCTTGGAGGGATTATTGCTGCGGGTTTGCGATGATATAGGAAAAAGGAGGTGGTGGTGGGGGGTAATATATATATAAAAGGGGGGGGGGTGGGTTCCACAGAGCGGATGAAAACCCCCTGGATATACACCCCCCTTGCGTGGCTATCAAAAACCTTGTCATCCGCTTCAACATGTCTCTTTTTTTAAATTTTTCATTTATCTATATATGTAATTATACACATCACAGTATAAAATATATAGTTGGTCCTTGGTGGGATCCATTTGCCTGATGGACTTTTTTACCTCATTTTCTGCTGCAATAACCTGCTGGGGGATCAGGGATCCCTGGTTGGGTATGTACACCTATTAACACGTCCTATTTGGGGGGGGGGGGATCAAGTGAAATGTGTATATATATACTTTCAATCCCCTCAAACCACGCAACACCTTTGAAATTGGAATTAAAGAGAGAGAGAGAAAGGTAATGAAAGGACTGCTGTGTGTGTGTAGGTAATCCAGGAAGTAAATTTCCCTGTGGGAGGTTTTTTTTGCCAGTGATTTTTTGTGATGTGAGGAGACTGATTTTGGGGCAGAGTTATATTTTTTTTTAGTAAGGTGAGGAATTTTGTGGGACATGGTTCATGGCAATAATTTTGCTGACAGCAAGGACATGAGAAAATACTTTGGCAAGAGGAAGAGAAAATTATGTGAAGTTTTTGACAAAAATTTCAGAAGAATTATTGGAGATGAAAAAATAAATTAATTGTTTCCCCAGCAATGGTTTCTGTTTTTTTCTGTGGAAAGTTTCCTTTCACATATAAAGTGAGAATTTTTGGTGTTTTAATTGTGATTCCAAATATTCAAGAGGACATGAGAAAGTAATTTTAATTTGAAAAATTAATCTGAAGTTTTTGCCAGAAATTTCAGCGGATAAAAAATGACAATTTTTTTTTTCAATTGTACATTGATTTCTGATTTCTGGGAAATATTTCTTTTAAATAAGGTGAGAAATTTTGTGCAGCATGTTGGTTTTATTCTAATTCCAAGTTTTGACAATCACATGAAAAAAATTTTGAATGGGAAAAAAATATTTGAAGTTTGTGCCACAAATTCCAGTAGAACTATTGGAAATGAAAAATGCTAAAAAAATTTTGAAAAATTATGCATCTCCAAGTTAAATTTCCATATTTATGCAATTTTCACTGAATCCCTGGAAAATTGCCTTAACCATTTAATATCCTAAGATTAATGAATTTTGCCCTAACCCCTTGATAAATTCATCCATGGCAATTTTTTGCACTAAGCAAATACTCATAATTGAATCATCATCTTAATAATTGCAAGAGAAATTAGAGTACCTCCTGTAAATAAGTGTGCCTTATTTTTAGAGTGAGGAAAAATTGCCAGAACATGAGTTTTTATTTTGACAGACAAAGAAAAATCTGGCTGTGTATTTCATATATGACTTGAATTCTTCATTTCCTTCAAAATTGACTAACATCAGAAGATCAGTAAACAATGCACAGAAGGCTCTCCTTATTCTCTTTTTTTATGCATCATTTCAGTGCAAATGATGGGCAAGAAAATGCAAACCAACAAACATTTTTTTTTGTCTCAAATTTGCCACACACAAAAAAAAAACAAGCCAAGAAAAACTATATTCAGTTGGTTTCAGATGAGCCCAATATTCCAAATGAGTTCTTTGTGGTCACGCGACTCAAAAGTGCTGGTGTTTTTGTGGCCATGTGCATACATATCATACATTGCATGTCCCCCTGTTCATGTGTGTGTGTGCCAGGATGCAATTTTACTTGGTGTGCACAAGGCTGGAGGATTGCGGACTGCAATTAGCGCGCAGATAAGCTGCTTGTGACTCCTTCCTCCCTTTTATTCCTCTCATCCCCACCTTGCTTCTCTTTTTTTTTTTCTGCCTGCTGACAGGGGATGACATAATCCCCACTTGCAATTGGGGGAAAATCCTTTCCTTTTTGTTCTCTTATTTGGTTTATTTGTTGGCAGAACTGCCCAGCAGCAGTAAATCGAATCAAGATGATAAGCTGTCCCCATGGGTTAGGGAGATAGAGTGAGGTGAGGAAAACAAGTCACTCATTCACTGCTTTGTTGCTGTGCTGTGCTGTATTATAGTCAAGTCACTGTAGTGTACTGTGCACAACACTGCTGTTGAATGCTGCTGGTCATGCAACTTGTGCATCACATGTGTTGGGCATGCTTGCCATGTAAAGTAATGTACTCTTTACAATTCTCAGAAGTATGAAATAATCCCCCTCATCCTCAAAGATTGCTGCAGCATACTTGACTAAATCTTTCCTACTGATTTGGGAAGTAAAACTGTTTGAAGGTTGAATATAATTAGTAGTATACATAAGCCCTCTTCTTCATATCATCATTGAAAGAATCAATTTATCATATCAGCTGTGTTACTCAAATTATCCAAGTTATTCTTGCAAGTTGAGTTTGCTGAGTCAATTTGTTCAGTTATACTTTGTATAGGAATTCCTAAACGGAATTCTTGGTCCTGTCCCGGACTGATTAAAATGTTTTATTATATTTCAATCAACACTCCACATCAAGTTATATTGAAGACATTTGTCCTCAATAATATGGGACTAAGGGATCTGAAAACCTTTATGCAAGGTTTTCCTTTTTTGTTGTTGTTGCCTCAAACAGGTCTTGAAGGTTTTACAATTTTTCATAGTTTTTGTGGGCAAAAACTACACATATTTTTTTTAGCGTGGAAGAAATTATGCTGTCTAATGAAACTTTGAATGATTTCTGCATGAAAATGTTTAAAAAGATGCCAAGATACTTTATCAGCTGTGATTTGGACTCAAAATGTACTCAATTTTATAATTTCTGAACTAAGAGCTTGATGTGGATAATTTTCTGAGTTTATGGCATTTGTTGAACTATTTTGACAGTTTCAACCTTGTTTTTGTTTTTGTTTTCTCCATTTGAGTTATCATGCTTCATTTTAGAAGAAAATTGTCCTGATGAACATGTAGAAGAAAGCAAATTAAAATTGTAATGTCATCCAAGAATTGCTTATTATGCCATTTTTATTCCATAAACTATGAGAACACAAAGGGTTCTTTGATGTGTCTTTGAAGAGAAATTCTTGATGACTCAATGATGGCATAATTGGTAAGAAGAGCTGAAATGGGAATTATAATAAGATGGATGAGGGGTGTTAACTCCATCTAGGGCTCTTGTTAATTGGACAAATGGGGGGTGATTTGTGCCAAATGGGGATCCTAATTAATTCATTCCTTTCCTCACATAATGAAGGCGTGTCATGCTCATGACAAGATCACTCACCTTCCTGAGCGTCTTTTTTTTTGTGTGCAATTGCCATCATCCTACTAATAATTTTCATCATCACTTGGCAACCTCTCATCCACAAAAGATTATTTGTCTTCTTCTGGCTAACATCCTTGTATTCCTGCTGAAATTGGCCTCATTTGTAGACTGCCATGTTGTTGTCACAAAGGCATCCTATTAATTCACCACCATCTCACGCATGAGGGGCTTTTCAAAAGTTTTGCCTGAGAAATTTACTTTGCCAGTGTGTGGGAACTTGTGTCAATTTAGCCCTTATTACATTTCATTATGAAGAAATTGACATACAGTATTGTACATTCAGGAAGAATATCAAGATTTTTTAATGTTGACCTGCTGTAGAATTTGAATTTGAATGGAAACTACCATGCTTCAGATTTTGCAATATAAAATCAATCAAGACAGTGTTTTTTAACCAACAACTTTCTTCTTTAAAAGTTATATTTTTTGTGAGCACATTTTCATCATCTACAAAAGTAGAAAATATAGAAAAAAAACTTTTTCATGTATGTTGTCAAAGCAGCAGTTTAAAAATGTCTTGGCTTTTAATTTCAACACTTTTTTGGAATTTTGTTCCAACACCGGTTAAGAATTCCTTACCATTGTGTGCAATATTGAAATCATACTTTCATTACACTGCATTGCAATGTCATGCATAATTTTCCATGTTTGGTCATTGATTCTTTACCCCATTGAACATCCTGGTTTCATTTGTCTCATTTGCCAAAGGTCATGTACCAGTGGTGCCCCACAAGTTGATCCTAATCCATTGCAGGACTATGGTTGAACTGTGAAGCATTCAAATTGCAAAAAAGCATAAATTGCAATGTTTTCTATATTGTATTTGACATTTTGTGTCTCTTTGTGGGCTATATTGCTGGGCAGAGGTCAAATTGCAAGTCAACCTCCCAACAAATTTGACCTTCAAATTGCAGGATGCACAAAGTGTGGGATACCACATGTACCTTTTGCACACACTGAATGCATAAAGGAGTGTCCAAACACTATTTCCATGCTCATTGCCAGTCTGACATGTGTTAATACCATTGTCAAGGAATCACGCTTTTGCTTTTGTAAGAAAAGTATTGTTCACTTGAACCTTCTACACTAACATACTTTTTTATTCTAATGAAGTTGATAAATGGTAAAATTCAGAGCAAAAGAGACATCTGATGTAGAGAGTCTTTATTTTGATCAATTATTCATGACTTGGGGTAAGAAAATGCAT
This sequence comes from Notodromas monacha, assembly GCA_905338405.1. NCBI lineage: Eukaryota > Metazoa > Arthropoda > Ostracoda > Podocopida > Cyprididae > Notodromas > Notodromas monacha. Next base: position 166,538 of record CAJPEX010000034.1, on the reverse strand, counting down.
AAGGTTATTTTGATTCACAGGGAATGTAGATACAGTATTCTTATGAATAAAAGATATAGGTACACTATAATGGGATTAGAAATTGCTTTTCAAAAACTTTTTGAAAAGCATCTGGTCTGCTGAAGACAGCAATTTGGAGATAAGATGTTGTTGTGTTCCATCTTATGCCCTCTGCTCATCAAATTGTTCCAGGGCAGCAAACCAGAGGCCAGATGAACATTTCCAGGCTTCATTCCTTTTGATCATGAGTGACAGACAATATTGTGTGAGAAACTTGCTGCTTGTGTGGCTGAGAAGCAAAACTTTTGCTACTTGAATGAGCAGTTTGTTGTTGCAATGGCCCTGAGAAAGGAAACCTGCAATTTAATTCTTCCTCATGACTTGTCTGATAACACAGATGGAGACACAAAAGGGAATCCTGGCGGATTTATTGCTTCAAATGGATCATGGTTTGGAGGAGAATTTCTGAACCTGTTCAACCTTGAATGGCAATTTATTTTCCAGAGGGATCCTCAACAGAGAAAAAAGGTGCATCCCTATACTGATGCAGATAGAATGATAAAATACTAAGATTGGATTGAAAAAAAGCCATTTTGTGGCTCAAGACAAAATATTTTTGTTATGATACAAAAATGTGTAATTATGAGACTGAAATAACATTTTGACTTTATTATTCTGGGTATCTTTAGAGTTTATCTTTTGAAAACAATCAATTCTTTTTCCAAAAAAAAATACTCTTTATTGCTTTTAAACAGAGCCTATATGCTTCTATCATTGATATAAATCATGCTCTATTTTAATTTCAATTTGGTTTATTTTAAAAAGTAACTGATATCAGGAGTTTCAGGATACAGTTCAGTATTATGGTAGATAACAAACTGCTACATACACTTTCTTATTCTCATGCCTCATAAAAAATCCTATAACATACATTAATATTTCTGGTCAATAAACCCACAGATGAAAAGAACAAATTCAAAACTGTGACGTAGAACAGGAGAAAATTCAATTAATCTTGTGTTTTGCTTACATTTTTGTCAAACATGAAAACTCTCCTTTAATATAATATCCTCAAATTACAAATTTTATGTGGATTCAAGCTGCAAAAAATGGTTTCAAAAGGAAGAATAAATTCTTCAAGAAAAGAGCTTCTTGTATTCAACGCAGAGCTCTTCTCTTTCTCTCTTTGAGAAAAATAATGGCCACCTCCAGCAGATGCTAGCATTAATACATCACTTGATAATCCCAAAAGGCGTGAAAAACAATTTCCCATCCCCCCTCTTTATTGTGTGCACTTCACATCACACAGGGGACTGATGAGAATAACACTCTCAACAACTATACTATACAAGAAGTATTCATTGAACGTCACCAAGCACCCCAACACACCAAGGGATGACTGCTTTTTGTGTCTTTCCAATCAAGGCATTAAAGCAAAAAAAAAGCAACCCCCAAAGCACACACCAAAAAAAGCATAAAATTATTCAACACTCTAGTATACATATATACAATTGTCCTGTTTATAATACAGTACTGTATATATATATCAGCATATCTTGGGAGGGAATAAAATTAATTGAAAAGAGATACCCTCAATAAAACCACTACTTTTGAATTCCCATTCGTATGCTGCTGTTTGGAAACAGTTTCTGCTCAGGAATGACCATCATCAGCAGCATCATTTTCCCCACCCCCACTCATTCCTTCTTCATGCCCTTTTTTTTGTATTTATATTCAATGCTCAACAGCAGTAGCAGAAATACACTTTGTGGGGTGGACCATCAACAACAGAGGGTCATTCCATTCAACAGCAGCTACAGGGTTAAAGCAGCAATTTAAAGGCAGGATGCCAGGGCATCACATCAGGGGGACATCTATTATCTCCCCCCCCCCCCCCCTCATCTGTTATATAATACTGGGTCTCATCCCTTGGGTACACTTTGTCGGGTGGACAATCAACAACAGAGTGTCATTCCATTCAACAGCAGCTACAGGGTTAAAGCAGCAATTTAAAGGCAGGATGCCAGGGCATCACATCAGGGGGACATCTATTATCCCCCCCCCTCTCATCTGTTATATAATACTGGGTCTCATCCCTTGGGGGTTGACTTGCTTGGAAATAGAATACTGCAAACAGGGACCTATTATCAAGACCTGGGAGAAGATGAAAAAAAAAAAGAGATGGGAGATGAATTGCCTGTTCCATTTACTGTCTCTGTGTGTATTCCCAATACACAGTAAATAGTCTGTATAAGATGAACTCATTTGGTGTGAAACCTGTTGACAAACAACTTCACTATACAACAGCACAGTGTGTCAAGACTGAAAAAGTGGAATGGTTTCAAACTATAAAAAGGAAGATTATAGGATTTCATTCTCCCCTATATTTGCTTGTGTCATGGTGTTGTTGACATCATTGCCAGTGAAGGGAGAGGAAAAGGGGTGTGAATAAGGAAAGGGATAGAGGGGTGGTGACAAATATAATTGTGCTGATGGATTGATTGACACACTGCCAGGGGGGGGGGAGATGCCTTATTTCCTTGTGCTCCTGTTCTCTGTGTGTGTGTGTGTGTGCTTCCACATTAATCATTTGTGGGTGGTATAGGGGTCAACATTTTCCACTGAGTAAAATCCCAAATTGGTCCCCTTAATTGTACTTATTGTAGAATGGTGCACTTTTTGGGTTTGTTACTCAAGTTTAACTAATTTATTGACACTCATCAGAGTGCAAGAAATAATTAATTAAAAATGAATAATCTTTTTCTGCAGTGCGACTTACTTTTTTTAACCTATATGAAAAAACACACAAATTTATTAAAAGTTCGCAAAAGAGGATACAAAGGAGGGAGTTCAACGTTACTTCTCTTAAAACTGTACTTTTTAATTATTATAAATGAAATTTATACCTTGTGAAATTAATACTTTGTCTAGAATTGTCTGTAGTACAAGTCTTATCAAATAATTCGTCTGTTTTGGGTATAAATCTTGAGAATGTGAAATCCGTATTCCAAAGACAAACTTTTTCAAATTATGCAATTGAATTTTGCCGCAAAAATATTTTTATCATGAGAAAATTAATTTAAAAAGCCAGAAAATTCCAAACATTGATGATCATCTTCCAATTCGGCAATTACATTGGTGAACAAGAACAATGAAGGAAATTTGGCTATTCTTCATTTCATAATAGGGCTTTGGACATTTTCCTTAAAATACTCACAATTACTTATTTGCATAAGAACCTTTTAATACTTTTTTTTTCTTTTCAAAAAACACAGAATTTTTTTTTACCTCTGTCACGTACCATCTTGCAAAACAATAAATGAACATTTTGAAGATTAAATCTGTTTGAATAAAATGCAGCTCTTTTCACACTTCCCTCATCAGTAAATACCCAAGAAAAAAAAGCAGTTCATGTCATACAGCATAACCCATAAATACAAATACAATTTTTCCCTCTCCGAAAAACGAAACAATTATACCAAGAAAAAGAGGAAGGAAAAACAAAGCTGCCTGTCAAAAGGAAACCGCAGAAACGGAGCACCTTGCACAAACACTGTGCCAAATTGCAACCTGATCCCCAAAAAATACCACTCATCCTCCTTCTTCAAAAATTAAAAGTAAAAAAAACACCTGCAAAAAAGAGAAGAAGAAGAAGAAGAAGAAGAAGAAGAAAAACATTGACGGCTCAGTATAATGAAGGGGAAGAATAAAGTAAATAAAATGAGAGTAGAAAGTCGGCACATCCCAAAGAAAATCCTCACTTCCTCTTCAAGACCAGTACAGTATATTATTCATATACTACACAATATATATACTCTTATGTATGCTAGGATCCCCTCTTTCTCTCTCTCGCAGTGTCGGGGATCTCTCTTGAAATGCAGTACACTATAAATGTATCATCCCTTTTTTTTCAGGGGTATCATTAGTTATAAAACCTCATCCAGCACCAGTAGCAGAGTTTTAGTGCAAATCTCTCTCTCTCTTTCACTTCTGCTCCTAAACATTTACATACAATTCTAAAATATATACACAGTGAGACCCCAACATGTGGATGCATCGACCTGTGGACAATTCAACTAATGGACACTTATTTTCCCAGAAAAAATCAATAAATAAGGCCTGTCATGAGGTCAATGACTCAACATATAGGGATATTTTGTGATAAAATTGCAAATACATTTCAGGCCAAATTACGAGTAACAGATATTTTCAACCCTAAAATTGATGTAAGAAAAGTTCTTGGGCATTTCTCTTACCAAATTACCATCCATTCATTCAATAAAAAAAAATTACCTCCAGCAAAGAGGGACTCGTACTTTTTTCACTTGAATGTTATTTTTGTAGATGCCGAAATTTCAGTGTACAGTGCAGAGAATTCACTATTCAATGCTCCAAATGTTTTTATTGAGTTCAAAATGTATTCATTAAATCAAATTCAAGTGGCAAACAATGTTTTTCAGGGAATTCTGAAGAATATTTCTTTCACAAAACACCAATTAAAATTTATATAATGCAAGTCTGTGGGAAAACAAGACTTGACTTAGGGACATTTTGACTTGGGGACACTCTCTATGCACCAATTATGTCCGCATATTGGGGTCTCACTAACATATAGTGAAATTTTGTTACAGCAAACTCCCTGGGATCTGAGAAAGAAATTTGTTATAATGACATCCATGTTTTTTTAGTTATCAGGATTGAAATAAAACTGGTCTAACTTAAAATGCTTTCAAGTGCAGCAGGATGGTGCCCGAAATTGCCAACTTCTTTTGATGAAATAATGGAAAAAATTACCAAAAAATTGAATTTCAATACTCTTGTAGCAGATATTTTTCTCAAAAATGTACTGATCTTGCTGAAGTAAGATCTCAGCTGAAGCAAACAGAAAAAAATGTGTCTGAGAAGAGCATTGATTCATGAATAAGTGTATGTCCTCTGAAATAGATTCATTTTATGAACACAATGGAGAAAATTCAAAATTTTAAATGTACTTCCAGTATTGCAGATCTAGAATTTTCTAGAAAGTATGCTGATCTTACTGAAGCATGATCTGAGAAAAAAAGTATATGTGTGTGAGCACAGTATATAGGGATTTTCAACTCCGTGATCCTTGAAATACAGCATACCTTCCATTTGAAAAATTAAAAACTTTCAAATTCTGAAATGTAGCTGAATGCATTTTTTTTTTTCATTTTAGCTTCATACTTCTGGCAAGACTGAATTTGCTGTGCGAAATTAGTGTCATTTGTATTTGTTGAAGGTTTTTCAATTCCGCACAAGTTGAATTTTGGAAAACTTTATCAATTGATAAAAGCTTCAATGGTCAATTCTCAAATGATATTGGCAAAATTTTTTTCTATTGTGATCAGTTCGTTATTACGAATTTTTTTTTGGTCCCAGGAGTCTCTTCATTGGAAAATATTTGATAAATAGCGGGATTTCACTGTAATGTCTTTAGGAATGTGAGGAAATGATTTTTTTGTTAGATATTAGACAGAGAAAGGAATGAGTTTTATGTACAGTATATGTGGGATTTCTTGCATGTGATGAGGATTTTGTAGAAAATAAATTCAACTTCCTTCCACGGAAATTTTAATAGGACCAGGGTTGTTAATTGCCATCAGAGAGAATTAAAAGCACAAACGCAATGATTTAATTGCGCAATTGTGATCCCAATTTGTTTTTTGTACCCAAGGGTTGTTTTGAGTCTGCAAAAGACACAAATATTTTGAGAGTAGTTAGTTGGAACTAATTTTATATTTTTATACAAATTGTTTTTGCTTTTTATCCATGATCAAAATGAAAACTTGAGTCAGTGTGTAGCATTCATTCCATGAAATAGGTCTACACAATGAAGGCTTTGACTAAATCTTTGACAAAGGTTGAGATGAATTCAAGATTAACTTTTTTTTCAATTGAGCAATCAACAACCCTGTTCAGCAAAACTAGCATTCATTGAAATTTAGAAAATCTTCCTCTTGCTGTAATTGTGAGGAATTTTCTTCTTCATGACTCTGGAAAAGAAATTTTTAAATGCTGCCCGGTGTGGTAACTTTTTTTGATTAGATGCAGGGGATATTTGCCTTCTTGCCTGGAGCTTCAAAAATCATCTTACTACATATATATATATATACAAGTATATACACTGTACTTACCTTTAATTAAGGCTTGTGAATCAAATTTGTCAGCTTTAGGGAAGGCGAGGTCCATCTCAGAAGTGTGATGCATGCTGGAAAGTTATTTTCTTTCTATTGTCTCTTTTCCTTGACATTTTTTTTCTTTTCTTTTAAAATGAGAAAAGAGGATCAGTGCCTTTTGTGAGATGCAGAACAGAAATTTCTATTGATCCCTCAGCTGAGTGGTGCTTGTCTTAGCCCTTGGATTCTTGTTTTGTTTTTTGAGAATAGAAGAAGAAAAATTGATTTTGGATTTCTTTGTGTCTAGATTTCCCCTTTTTTATTCCAATTTGGAGCTGAGAGGATGATGTTGGTATTTCTTCCCTTGAAATGCTGTTGGTGTGATCCATTGACATCTTTTTCTGTGTCTTTTTTAGCCTTTCCTGACACCTCATGAGTGACTTGACACTGACTAATTATTCTGGGCATTTTCTTTTATTAAAGAGAGGTTTTGAAATGACTCGTGATGCAGTGTAACGATGATCAATTGGGAATTGTTGAAAAAATGCATATGTATGTTCTTCATATCAATGTCCTGCGTAAATGGAAAAAAAAAACCATGTGTTCAAGGCCCTGGTCCCCAAATTTTAAAATTTCAGTTGACAACAGGAATTTCATCTCTGAAAGACGCGAATAATGACACCTTCATTGCTTGCATTAAAAAAAAAAAGAGAATAAATTCGAAGTGTGTTTGTGACGAGTGAAAGATGCGAATATTTTTGCAAAAAAATCTATCATTGTGTCAAAAAAAATGTTTTTGTGTGTGCGTAAGCGGACACTGACGATGATGATTGGTTGCTTGCTGGGCGCGTATGATCTCAAATGCTAATTTTTCTGTGCAATATTCAGTGTAATATGATGTGGGGGAGGGGGGGGGGGATTGCAGATCTGAAGTTTTCGAGTTGGCGGTTGTTTCAAAAGAGAAATAAGGCAGGCTATTTGAATACGTGTCTCTTCTATATACTGTACCAAAATGGCCTGGTAATGTTTTTTTTTTTCTCTTTGAAAAATTTTGATGATTTTTGCTGGAGGGGAAAGAAAGTGCATTTTGATGTCAAGTATATGAGCTGAAGAAAAAAGGTGTCATACTTTCAAAGTGGAGGGGGGAGGGGTTTCTCATGTGATTGTTTCTGCTGTTTCCAAAAACACGCGTCGTTTTCGGCTTGAAATCGAATAAAATTGGAGATGGATACAATGTGTGTTTTTTTGTGCAATTCTTTGCTACTTTTATGAAAATTTTATGTTCAATTTGAATGGATTGCTGTTTGTGTCCTGACTCCTGATGAGTGGTTTTCAATTGAATTCTTCTTGCAGTTGAACCAAAGTTGAATTTTGAGGAACCAGGGAACAAATTTTACTTGGGAAGATTTCATGTTGAGGAAATTAGCATTTTTGTTGTGGGAAGGAAATTGTAAATACAGTGAGACCCTGAGATGTGGACATAATTGGTGCATCAAGAGTGTCCCCATGATGAAATGTCCTTAAGTCGAGTTTTGTTTTCCCACAGGCTTACATTATATAATTTGTGATTGGTGTTTTGTGGAAGAAATATTCTTCAGAATTCCCAGAAAAAAATTGTTTGCCACTTGAATTTGAATTAGTGAATACATTTTCAACTTGATAAGAACATTTGGAGCATTGAAAAGTGTATCTTTGTATACTGCTTGTACACTGATATTTTGGCATCTACTCATATAAGTCAAGTGAAAAAAATTTTAGTCCCTCTCTGCTGGAGGTAATTTTTTTAATTAGCTAAATGATGGTAATTTGGTGAGAGAAATGCCAAAGAACTTTTCTTACATCAATTGTATGGTTGGATATATCTGTTTCTTGTAATTTGGCCTAAAATGTATTGGCAATTTCATCGCAAAATGTTCCTCTGCTGAGTCAGTGTCCTCATGTTCGGCCTTATTTATTGATATTTTTTCTGGGAAAATAAGTGTCCCTATTTCAAATTGCCTGCAGGTTGAGGCATCTGCATGTGGGGGTCTCACTGTACTTTAAATTTCTTATGCACTATTGTAGAAAACATCTTTCTGTACATGTAAGAAGTGACATCTTACATGTCCACCTTGACAAAAAATTAGAAGGTCACTCATTCACACAATAGTTCAAGGTTGATAAATGACCCAAATGTTTTGTTGCTGGTGCACAAGGCCGTTGTCAAGGAGCAGGGCCATATATACAGTACAGCAGTACATTCAACCTGCTAGTCTTGGATCAATATAAGCACACTTGGTTGCAATGAAACCCAGGTTCTTCAGTGGGGTTTGCAGGGTTGCACTTATTGGGTGATATTTTCCAAGATGGGGTGTGGAAGCTCTGCTCCAGCAGTGGACTCGAATATAGTTGATGATGAAACTGCATCTCCTCTGAACAAAGATGTGAGTGTATTTTTTTTTAAAGCATTGATGCATGCATGCATTATATTCAAGGTTTTCAATTATTTATTTCTTGCTTTCAGAAATATTTTACAGATGAGGATTTCCCTGGAGCCCCTGCATCATTGTACTTCACAGATGCCAAAAGAAAAACTGCAGGGGATGTGATTTGGAAAAGACCCATTGTGAGGAATGCATGAGTAATAAAAACAAGTTAATTTGTGCAACAGACTAGTCTTCTGTGTGAAAAGTCTGTTATGCAAATTAAATTCAAAAATCACTTTTAGCATTAATTGTAAACCAACAGAATTCTGTCATGCAGATTTGATCTGTTGCATGGGAGGAAAAACCACCTCCATCAGAGGCAGTCTGTTGTCCAAAAATACATTGAGCATGAGGTCCCTTGTGCAGGATTCAACTGTAATTATAGATGAATATTTTCTTGAAATATTTGTATCTGCAGATGTTATGAGATAATTTATACCCCAGTCCTTTTTGGTGCACAGATATTGTCATTAATGGTGATTTAAATGATGTCAATCCTCAATTTCACTGGAATAAATAAGTACAAATTTTTGAAAAGTCTCTATATGTTCAGGTTCATGGAAGCAAAAGCAAAATATGGTCTAGTTCCAGTACTGTATTCATTCCTTTTGTACAGGTGATTCATGACTCAATTTTATTTCCTAGGAATTTTCCAAAACACCTCACCTTTTGGTGGATGGTGTCTGTAGCTGTGATGTTGCTCAAGGAGAACTTGGTGATTGTTGGTTCTTATCAGCCTGTGCAGCCATTGCCAGGGACAAACAGATGATGAGCAGAGTGAGTTTCATTGGAAAATCATTCCCTGCTGGGATGAAAAAAAATTGATACATATCACTGCAGTGCAGATTGATGGTTCATTGATGGAACTAAAACCTACATGAGTATCCACTCTTGACATTTATAGTTTGCTCAGGAAAAGGAAATATTTCCTGAGAAAAGATGACACACTGTTCTCAGCACAATTTGTAAATAGCTACTATACTATAGCAATGATGGAATTTGAATGTACTGTAGCAGGTGTGGAGTTGGGCATTGAGCACCCTGTCAGGTTAACTATTGGGTGAAATCAGAAGTGCTTTACATGCAGTTCATATTTGTACATGTATATCCAAACAGAATGTCTGTCCACTTTTTTCTAATGCCAGGTGATGAGGGATATCATAGATATTGACATGACTGCAGAGGACTATTCTGGGAAGCTAACCTTCCACTTCTGGAGATTTGGCCAATGGAAAACAGTCACCATTGATGACCTGCTGCCAAGCAAGAATAGCAAGCTCCTTTTCTCCAGTTGTGAAAACCCTGATGAGTTCTGGTTGCCTCTTTTGGAAAAAGCCTATGCCAAGTGTGTTCACAGGAAACTCACAATTCCACACAAAAATATTTTTGACAATTTTGTACTGTATTCATTTTAGGTTGCATGGAACTTATGAAGCTCTTGAAGGAGGGTTTGAAATGGATGGCATGGTGGACTTGACTGGAGGACTGGCTGAAATTTACATGGTGGCAGGACAACCCATGAGCATTGACACTGAGAAATTATACTTCAAGAGACTCTACAGGGCCATGGAAAATGGTGCTTTTCTCACATGTGGTAGGACTGTGAGTATATACAGATGGATTTTTAATCCTGTGACCAGCAAGGTACTGATGAAAGTTTGAACATTTAAAAAAGGGCATGAGGCCAGAAATAGCTGATGGTTTGGTCAATGGCCATGCATACACCATCACTAATGTGGCCTTTGTCCAGGTTGCTGACAGAGTTGAGCCATTCAGGCTACTGAGGATAAGAAACCCATGGGCCAGTTCTATGGAATGGAATGGGGATTGGAGTGACACAGAGTAAGCAGCATAGAACCTCACATAATGACCCAAGTTATTTTTTTATAAGCCCACATTTTATATACAGTGAACCCTCAGTTAACAGACCACAATTCAGTTGAAATTTTTTCTGCGGAAATATCCTCAATTCAAAATTTGATATTGAGGCTGAACTTTATGGCACTGTACAATTTAAGTGCATTCAATTTACCTAATGCACTGATACAGATATTATTTTCTCCTGGTCCTTTGATATTTTTAATATTGTGTTTTAAAATTTTTATCAGCAACATTATTCTTATAATTTTCTGTGACATACATATTTGCTTTTCTGAGTTTGGTTTTCCAGTTCTTAAATTGTTAAAATATATATTTCATGTTTACTTGCACCTTGAAACAAGAAATTTCCATTTAAGCTGACATGTCTATTGCAGTGTGTTTCTCTGGAGATGAAGCATTTTTTTTATCCTTGTTTTCATCCTTGATACTTCCATATAAAACTGCAAAAAACATTCTGGGTACACACAAGGTGCAGCAGCAACATATATATTGAACATAGTCAGTGGACTTGAGGTTTTGTTTTTAATGTTCAATATTGTCCTATGGGTTCACAGAACAGATTAAATTCTTCCCAATTGAAGTCTATGGGAAAATCAAATTTGTCTGGAATCAATCAAGTTTTTTAATCAAGGGTACACAGTAATATGTAATATTTCCAATTTCAATGCATTATATAGTCAGGAGAGGTGGTCAAAGGTCAGTGATGAGGTCAGAGCCCGCATTGGCTACAAAAGTGTCAATGATGATGGAGAATTCTGGATGGCATTTGAAGACTTCAGGAGAGAGTTCTCAACATTCTCTATTTGCACTCTTGGCCCAGACCTAAATGATGACCTGTGGACAGATGATCCCCAGAAGACAAAGGTACACATAACTTTTGATCAAATCCTTTCAAGCACACTTAATTTGTAGAAATATTGACTGCAAGTGTTACCTCCCAATTCAACCCTAATCTGTTGCCAGTCAAATTTCAAAGAGGTCAAATTGTGAGACAATTTTTAAAATTGAGAAATATCAGCAAAAAAGTGGCCAAAGCAGGTAAAATTCAGGGGCAGAGGTCAAATTGCAAGTCAACCTCCCTGCAAATTTGGCCATCAGATTGCTGGGCAGATGAATTGCAGGAGGTCAAATTGCAAAGTACAGTGGCCCCCCGCCTAACAGACCTCCCGTGTAAGGGATTTTTGCCAAACAGACCAACTCTGCAAGCAGTTTTTCCTCCCACCCAATAGACAAAATCCACCAAACAGACTTCTTTTGGTTCAAAATTAGTGTTGAAAATTGAAATTTTCAATTTTTTATGTAATTGAATTTGTGTAAAGGACTTTTTGTCCAACAGACTTGTCCCTTGCACGAATCAAGTCCGTTAGACAGGGGTTGACTGTACCATCTGTATATGGAATCTTTACTTTATTCAGATCCATTACATGTATGGAGAATGGCGTGGTTCATCAGCTGGGGGAGCAACTGAGTCCAGTAACCCACACTCAAGCAACCCTCAGTACTTGATAAGCATTGCTCAGCCAGATGATGATGATCCTGATGGGGATCTGAGTGTGGTCATTGCCCTCATGCAAATGTACAGGAGGAAGAACATAACATCCATGGTAGAATTCCGCAGCATTGGATTCAGAATTTACAAACAAACTGAGGTAATTGACAGGATCATATGTATTGAAAGAGACTGAAACATATGTATTCGTCACCGTTTCTGCTTGATTTAGAAGGACAGGAAAATTACTGAGGAGGAAGTTGACTCACCTCTTGAAGGATCAGGAATGTACTTACCCATCAGAGAGGTCACTGGAAGGTTTGAGATGAAACCAGGATCATATATTCTGATTCCATCCACAGCAAATGCTGGAGAGGACAACAAGTTCATGCTGAGATTTTATGCAGCAAAGCCATTGATTTTTCAAGAAATATAACTCTGCAAAACCAAAATTTTATGCCATTTCAATATGTACAGATTGAAGCATTGCAATCAGCATAGTTGCACAATCTGTGCTCATCAGTGATAATAATGACTTGCAAGCAGGGAAGTTTCAGTTATCTGAGATCCTGTGGGTTGAATTGAACTCAAATCTATTTTAATACTCTTCAACTGAGCTCAGCAATGTCAAATACAGTGGCCCCCGCCTAACAGACCTCCCGTGTAAGGGATTTTTGCCAAACAGACCAGCTCTGCAAGCAGTTTTTCCTCCCGCCCAACAGACAAAATCTGCCAAACANGGGATTTTTGCCAAACAGACCAGCTCTGCAAGCAGTTTTTCCTCCTGCCCAACAGACAAAATCCACCAAACAGACTTCTTTTGGCTTAAAATTAGTGTTGAAAATTAAAATTTTCAATTTTTATGTAATTGAATTTGTGTAAAGGACTTTTTGTCTAACAGACTTGTCCCTTGCACGAATCAAGTCCATTAGATGGGGGTTGACTGTATGTTCGTTTTGGTGGGGCCTTACAGTTTCTGGAAACTGATCTTGAATGAATATTTTTTCACAAGCAATAATCCATGTACTGTAATTGTCAAGCACTTTTGTGAAGCTAATGATGATAGCTCATCTTAACCTAGTGGCATTGAAGATCTCTGTCAGATATAATATCAAAACATTTTTGAGGAATGAAATAAATGGAATTCTGACAAAATGATTGTATTTCACTGCCTGTGTATAAATGTATCACATAAAAAAGACAGCATATTTTGCAAATCAGGACAGATATGACACATCTGAGGTACAGTCAACCCTGGCACAAGGGGCTTAATTTGTACAACAGACTATTATTTCATGTGAAAAGTATGTTATGCAAATTCAATTGTCAAAAAATTGAAGTTTCCACTTTTTACCAATAATTTTAAACCCACAGAAGTCTGTTATGCAGATTTAGTCCATTGTGCCACAGGGAAAACTGCCTCCAGAGGCGGTCTGTTGTGCAAAAATCCATTCCACAGGAGGTCCATTGTGTGGGGGATGACTGTAATTCCAGATGCTGTTCATAGCATAGTTGCAGGAACTTTTTTGTTATCTTCATTTTCAGCAGGATTATCATCATCAAAGTCAGATTTCCACTTTGGATGGTCCTGAATCTTTATCAATGTGTATGCTCCTCCAAGTTCAGCCACAGGAACAGGACACTTACCAACTACAAAGAGAACTGGATCTGCTCCTCTTGTGTGTCCAACCTGTTCCTTGAGAAAAAATCTCATCATATAGGTTCACAAGATTTCACATGAATACATTTTCCAAAGATACTATTCCATACTGCAAATGCCAAAACTGGTTCATTGGCCAAATCAACTATCCTGGGTGTTTGAATGAAGCCTTGGACTCCATAGCTTCTTTGCTGCCCTTGCAATACAATCACAAGCTCCATCCAGGGGTATAATGAAGTTGATCTAGACCCACTTTTTAATCCAAAAACCTGGCCCTCTGACAGCATCTGCCATCTGCTGGCATGTAGCATGTCCTGTTTGAAAATGGGTACTTGAATACAATCACTTATTTACTTTGCATGCATACATTTATTAAAATATTCAAATTCTCCTGGAATCAAGTTACAAGAATGTTTGAATATGAATTCTTAGAGTAAACTGAATATTCCTTTATGGGAAAATAATGGAATTCTAGATGGAAATGTGTTTGAGGAAAACCCACACGAAAGTCGGGATGGCTTTCAATCAAGGCAGCACCAACTTCCATGGCAACTGTGTGCCACAGAATGGCATAATCCACTTCATGTTCTATGTCCTGGATCTTCAGATTATAAGCCTCCACCTCTGTGTCACACACCACATCTGTGACTCTTTTCTGCCTAGTGAGGATCCCAATCTTCCCAATAACACATCCTTCACCCAAAAAGTCTGATGTCAAGGACTTTTCAGGGGCCATGACAGTGCTTGTGAAGCTCTCTGTGTTGGGGAAGTGGCCTCCTCCATCTGTCATCCTCTTTTCATGCTTTATGAAAAAAGAAACCAAAAGAAAGCCTTGGTAAAACAAACTGCTTGGTAAACGAAATTTTGGTTTCCAGGAAAAATCCCTTTGTTTAAAAAACTAAAATTTGACTGACAATCATTTTTGGGGGAAAATCTCTAATTTGAGAAGTCAAAACTTGATTTTGAGGCTAGAATGTATGATACAATTGAATTGCAAATAATTTATCCATGACTGATTTTGCAAATTCTTTTTTCCTGTCATTTATAATATGCATGATCTTGTGTTTTAAAATTTGTTTCAGCAATATTATTCATATATGCTTTTGTAGGACAAAATTATTTGCTCCTCTGTGCCTGGTTTTTTTTAGTTGCTCAATAGTTAGAGAGGTACATTTGTTATTCTCTTGCAGCATTGAAATAAAATTTTCTTTTTTACAGGCACATCACCATCCATAGGTTACGAGACAACTCACATAGCGACAACTCACACAGTGACAACTCACACAGCAACAACTCACACAGTGCGACAACTCACACAGCAACAACTCACATAGTGCGACAACTCACACAGTTCTTTTTTCTTTTTTACTTATTTTTCTTTTTTTTAATTCAGGTTCTGGCAAAAATGTATACCTTTTTTGTGTCTAGATTTTCTTTATCCTAAATTAATTGCATGCATTTATAATACAATTTTTATAAATTTGTTTATACTTGTGTTTTCAACCTAGTCAAGGATAATTTTGTCCCAAATTCATTGCATACATTTATTATGTTCAATATTTTAAATAATTTTGTTTTCAATCTATTCAAGGATAATTCTGATCCATGCATTAATCCATGTTCTTCCTTATAGGAATTGAGCCACAGGCATTGTCATGGCTCACAGCAATTTTCCAAGTTTCACAGGAATTTTTCAATTTCATTTCACAATCATTTTTAAAGAACCCCTCTA
>CAJPEX010000034.1:0-151132 GCA_905338405.1 Notodromas monacha | reverse complement strand
AGGGGGAGTTTTATTAGTTAAAGAGGACAAAAGCGCGTCACGCTGTTTAACCTGGGGTGACGTGTGAAGAGAGATTTCAAAACAAGGGGAACAGCTGCAAGGAGAAAACCTTGTTTGCTTCCTCGAAGTAAGGTGCAATTTAAAAAGAGGTCTTGGAAACAAACCCGAGTATTTCCTGGATAACAACAATTATAAAAAAATTTATAAAATTGTATTATAAATGCATGCAATTAATTTAGGATAAAGAAAATCTAGACACAAAAAAGGTATACATTTTTGCCAGAACCTGAATAAAAAAAAAAGAAAAATAAGTAAAAAAGAAAAAAGAACTGTGTGAGTTGTCGCACTATGTGAGTTGTTGCTGTGTGAGTTGTCGCTGTGTGAGTTGTCGTGTAATCCCATCGATATGTGTTTTAAAAGCTTTTTTGATCTCTGCTTTCATCTGCCCTACTTCAAAATGACAGTCAAAACAATCTGGACACATAAAAGGTGCTGCCACAACTTGTTCTGATTATAGTTGATAGCTTTGAAATTTTTTCATATTCAATGTTCAATTATCTTTTGGGTTCACTGGATTGCAGTGGATTGGATTGCATTTTTTGCCACTGAAGTCTATGAGAAAATCAATATTAGTTCGCAAGCTTGTGTCATGGAACCAATTTAGTTTTTCAACCAAGGGTTAACTGACAGTAAAAGAAAGTTCAGATTCAAAGTAGCTTAAAAAGAAGTTCCTTAGTGAAACAAGAGGCAAGTATAATGTAACACTTGAATGGGAATATGTACCCTGACAAGACCCCTGACTTTGACCACTCCATTGACAATCAACCAGATATCAGTTGCTGGATCCCCAGCAAATGCAACAGGTTGTTCAGGCTCAAATGTCTTGATTATCCCTTTCTCCTTCACAAAGTCTGTGACATTTGACTTGGACACCAGGTGGAGCCAAGAAAGGCCATCAAAGATTGTTTCATCTTGCACATCCTCCAAATATGAGGGCATTTTATTGATAACACGCCTCAGCTTAGCATTGATTTCTGTCTCCAGGGCTACAAATTCCTTTTCAAAAAGTATTCCTTCTTCTTGTAAGTCATGTAGTTTAGAGGCCATGCTTTTGAGCACTGTCATCATGGCATGTTTGGTTTTCACAGCTCTGGTCACTCCAGGATTCTCCCTCCTCAGCTGAACTGCAATTATTTTGGGGAAGGAACTTCATTGAATAAGCTACTGTATTCACTGAAACAATAATCAAATGCACCCAGTTTCTTTTGCCACTGATTTTGAACAGTGATGCAATGGTGTAGAAACTGTTCAGCAATCAAGGGGTCCTCAACAATGTCCCCCATTATTTTGGACACCCCTTCTTCAGCCATGAGGATCCCCCTTCCAATGTCATAAGCCAAGGACATTCTTGAGCTGAAAACCTCATTCATGATCCTCAATAAAACCCTGCAGGAAGTCTAAAATAAGCCAAAAATGATTCAGTGGTTTTATTGAGCCAGGGTTCCAAGTACTGTATTAGAAACTCACCCTGGTGGCAAGCTTGAAAAATTGTATGAAACTCAAAGAGTCCACAAGACCTATCAATTGTGCAATGCGGATGCTTTTGGTAACCAGGTCCAGTTTGGTGATCAAGGCAGTCCTTCCTTGCCAGTGACAAATGTCTGATGCCTGAGGCAATCCAGTTCCCAGACTTGACCAATGCACTGCAGCACTGATGCAGCATTCACCAACAGACCCCATCACCAGCAACACATGCACTGTGGTGGAGAAGAGCTCAAATGGTGTCTGCACTCTGCCAAGTATCATCTGTAAATAGAATGCAAATGTCCAACCTTATATCCAAAATATTGATTGGGGAACAATTTTTTTGGAAGGCTGAGATTGCAATCAAAGTTTTGATTGCCATTCACAACCCTAGTATGAATGAAAGCTTTCAAATTGCTCACCACCAGCACCATGTGCAACACATAGAAGCACAAACAGAAGATTGCCCATAAAAATATGAAGTAGAAACTGATGGGCATCAAGAAACAGTCCCCAGTCCTCCAGGTGTAGAGAAAATCTGAGATCCCTGCCACACAGTGCAGAGAAGGAACAGCAACCCTGAGAAACTTTGAAAAATCTTGTCTTTGTACTCTTTTGTTAAACTTACTTTACAATATAACAGCAGATTGCAGACTCACCCTCACAATGTTGCTGTACCTGATGACATGTGCCCAATACTTGCAGCCAGTTTGTTTTTTGGGACTTATAGCTACATCCTTGTGAGTCCAAATGATTATTCTTCTCAGCAATGGAATCTATAAATACATAATACAGTACAGTGGCCCCCCGCCTAACACACCTCCCGTGTAAAGGATTTTTGCTGAACAGACCAGCTCTGCAAGCAGTTTTTCCTCCCGCCCAACAGACAAAATCCGCCAAACAGACTTATTTTGGTTTAAAATTAGTGTTGAAAATTAAAATTTTTAATTTTTTATGTAATTGAATTCGTGTAAAGGACTTTTCGTCTAACAGACTCATCTCTTGCACAAATCAAGTCCGTTAGACGGGGGTTGACTGTACTGCATTTGATGTTGAATTAAACTGGTAATCTGCTCTTGGAACGGTTATGCAGGGAAATCTGCTTCATAGCAATCGGAAAATCTGTTTTACTTGACACTGGAATGATGTTGTGGAATATTACTGTAGTGCTGAGGAAGAAGCCAAAGGTGTAGACATCTTTGAAGTCCTCAAAAGTCAGCAAAGGTCCACCTTCTGAAATAGCATTGGAAGCCTTCATGTTTATAATCTTTGCTGCTTTCATGGACACTAATCCTGATTGCTGCAGCTTCCAGGTGTTCATCTGAAGATCATTCAACCCATTAATAAATCCCAGTAAGTAAAAAAATAAATCAGCCATTTTACAGTGATAGCTTTCAGGTATCTCAGCATGTATTCTTCTCCAAAAATGGCATGATCTTCCTGCCTCCTTGTGTTTTTGGTCTTATGGAGACTGACAGTTTGAGCTTCCAGGCTGGGAAGAGCTTCTTGATCCTTGTCACTTTTCTGCTCAGTGGTGCTTCTTGCGGGCTGATTGCTTTGAGAACCTACTGGCTCCCTTTTTGATAATTTCTGCTTCATTTTATCAAGCAAAGATGGTTTCTGAACTTCAAGGTAAGGATTCTGAAGAGCTGTCCATTTCTCCACCAGGCCCCAGTCACTTCTGTACAGTGACCTGTCACTTTTGACCCCATTGATTGCTCTGAAAAGAAAAGAAGAAGAATCCATAACATTCATGTGAATTCATAGCTGAATTATTTCAAGGGAATGTAAATACTGGTCTCTGGCTTCATTGAGCTCACTGACTCCCAGATTCATGGCTTCAATTTGGAACTGTGTCTTGAGGTCATACTTGAGAAATGAGAGGACAAACTTCATGACAAAGCCATTGAAAAACTGTGTGAGCCAAGCTACAACAACTGTCCAAAAGTAGGCCTGTATATAGAAAAAAATATATAAAGGGTCTGTAAATTTGGTTGAAATCAGAGAATACAATTCACCAATTGAATGTTGTAATTCCCTAGTCTTTGTTTCAGGTCAGCATCTTGAACACTCATGTAAGCTATTGTCAAGGCCATGTCACCCTTCAGCCACCCAAGAACAATCACCACTCCATCTTTCCAACTCATGCAGTAGCCAATTTGGTTCAATGGCAGCATCAGCACCAGCATGACAATCATTCTGAGGTATAAAAATTAATCAATAGTCAATAATCAAGATAACAGGGAATCTGAGTGCATGTGGACCAGTCTCAAGGATGTGTTGTCCTTTCTATTTGGGGAAATAAAAATATTCTATACTTTCATATAATACAGTTCAGAGGAGAATATTATTTGTGGCAAACAAATGTTATCCAGAAAACACTTACATTTGTTTTTAGATAACTTGCTAAACAATGAAAGACTTCATGAGAATGAATTGCAATAGACTTTGGGTCAATTCTAAAGTCATATACACAGAACAGGTGGTATAATATACTGTACATTAGGAAATCATCAAGGACACATGAGATTCCTTGGTTCATGGAAAAATCAAAGTAAAATGAAATACAGTATTCTTGGGGAAATTTTTCTATTCTTAAAACATATTGTGAATTTTCGTGGAAAAACAGATGATTGGAACCTGATGAACAGCAGGAGACCATAGAGGATGATTGGATACCCCATGTGAGAATAAGACCAAATATCAGCACCAGGGTCAGCAATGGTCTGCCCCATGCCACAAGCGTTGATGACAAAGACACAGGCATTTGCAACAAAGGCAAACACAGACCACCAGAGTTCTCTTGCAGCAGAGATCTCTGGGGCAGTCTCCTCAAGGTCCCAGTTGAGTATCAGCCCGAAGAACATGACTGACAACACTCCAGCTGAGGCTGCAAACATACAAGACACTATCAAACCTTTCTATCAAGATTAACTTTTCTGAATTGTTAATGTAGAAAAATTACCATTCCATCCATGTCCAGAAAATATTTAGGCATCTTGGTATAACCACCCGGAACTAGTATCAGGCATATCAGTTTTTTGCTTAATTTGGATGCATACAGTGGCCCCCCGCCTGACAGACCTCTCATTTAAGGGATTTTTGCCAAACAGACCAGCTCTGCAAGCAGTTTTTCCTCCCATCCAACAGACAAAATCCGCCAAACAGACTTCTTTTGGTTTAAAATTGGTTTTTCTCTGCAAGCAGTTTTTCCTCCCACCCAACAGACAAAATCCACCAAACAGACTTCTTTTGGTTTAAAATTGGTTTTGAAAATTTAAATTTTTTATGTAATTGAATTCGTGTAAAGGAATTTTTGTCTAACAGACTTTGTCCCTTGCACAAATCAAGTCCGTTAGATGGGGGTTGACTGTATTTTGAAATGGTTGTACAGGACAATAGATATGCATGTGAAGCTGAGTCAACCTACTGAGAACTGTATCAGCCTGATATGGTTCTATGTGATTGTGAATGGGAACTTTTTGGCAATAATATTTGCATCCAAAATGCATATCTCATTCAACCTTGCTGTGATTTGTTGTCTGTTAAAATAAAACAGTTCTGTTTATATAAAATTATTTTATTCACAATCAATTTGTTGAACAGTCTTTGACAAAAAAAAACAGACAAGTGTTTAAGAGAATCTTGTTAAATGTACACAAGGTTCTCTGAGAAGTAACCACAGCTGACACAGGATTAAATCTGAGGAATTTATGATTCTTGAGTAATATATATACCTTCTCATGCATATAGGTTGTTTAGACATTTTGCATATTATTCATGAGTGTGCAGACCTCATGAAGCAAATATCAAATACACAATACACAACATGAAATATATTCAAAACAGTCTTATAAGATATTTACCTCTGAAATCCATATTTCAGAGGTGCCACTGCGCATGGGCATTTGTCACTGTCAGCTGTGAGGGGGAGTTTTATATTCCTTTAAACAGAACAAAAGTGCATCACGCTGTTAACATGGGGTGACGTGAGAAGAGAAAATTCAAAACAAGGAAAGAACTGCATGGAGAAAACCTTGTGTGCTTCCTTGAAGCAAGTGCAAATTAGAAAAGAGATCCTCAAAACAAACCGAAGTGTTTCCTGGATAACAGATTGTTTTCAGCCTGACAGGCTTATCATATGTTTCCTGCTGAGCTACATTTCAATGTGTATCTTGAAGCATTGTCTATGATACTGATCATGCATGGATATTTACAACCATTTCAGCTCATGCCCAGGAAGCTGACAAATAAAGTAGTGAAGCATATTTTGATTTGCATTGCAGATGAAAATTAGAAACCATATCTCAGCTGAACATTTCTAAATTTCTTAAGTTTCTAAGTCTGCAAGTGGGGAAGCATATTGGTTGCTGCACCCATATCCATAAAACCATCTGCTACCACTTCTGGATGGGTATCAATACAGGTGATGTCTTGCAATTCAACCATCCCACAATTCAACAGTCAAATTTGCTGGGATTTCAACTCATCAATTTGACCTCTGCTGTGTAATTTGACCTGCACTGAGACATGAAACGTCAAATTCCATGTAGAAACCATGCAATTTGATGCTGTCTCACAATTTTACCACTTTGCAATTTGACCCTAGTCCAGGAAAGGATTAGGGTTGAATTGCAAGGTACCACCTGTACACTGTACTTCTCAGATATGGTTCACCCTTCACTTATTTGTTGGTTACACTCACTCACAAACTCATCCACAACATAGTACAAAGCATATGTGGCAAACACAGTTGTTAGAATCTCCACTATAGGGTCTTGTGGCACTCTGGCAAGAAAGTTTGAAATGATTCTCCCCCACGCTATTCCACACAAAGCTGCCCAAAACCAGAAAAGTGCCAAAGAAATGGCTGAAGGGAAATTGCTGGTCAGCACCCAGGACCTGATGATCTGATATGAAGCCACTGCTATAGCATTGTTCACCATAGTCTCACCATCCAAGATGACAGGTAGGCCTTCATCTCTGTATGAAACTGAAACACATAGAGAGATCATACTCAAAATGATTAACATATATGGAAATATTGACTTACTGGCTTTGTTGACCACTTCTACCACTGCCAGAGAGTCTGAAGCACAAAGGCACAAAGCAGAAACTGTCCCAAACATAAACAAGTCATTGGGGACCAATGGCTGGATTGGAGCAGTGAACTGAAGGAAGGCCACAGTCAGGGTCATTTCCAGAAACAGTCCAATGGTGGACAAGGAGAATATCTAACAAAACAGCAGGTGAACATTTCAGACAATTGTTGGAATGTATATGTAAGAAGAATACAGTGGACCCTCAGCTGACAAACTGCTTGCTGGTTATCAAGCTTTTGGTTTCTAGGAAAACTTCCTCAGTTAAAAAACTAAAATTAAATTAAACTTTTTTCCATGGGAAAAGGAAAATTTTGAGAATTTGAAATTTTATTTTGAAGCTGAAATTTGTGGCATAATAATGTAAAAGCTAATAATTCACATATGTATGGATATGAAAAATGTGATATGTTTAATCTGTTGTTTTAAAATTTATTTCACCTACATTTACTATTAATGGTACAGAATTGCTGTATTTACTTTTCTGTGCTTGGTTTTTTTAGCTGTTCAATTGATAGAAAGTTCTATATGATCTTTGCTTGCAGCATTAAAATAGAATTCATTTTCACCTGACAAATATCGTTCAAGGTGTGTTTCTCAGAATTTGAACCTTTTCATCCCTGTTTTCATCAGACCTACTTCCACATAACACTAGAAGAAATTCTGGGAACATAAAAAGTGCTGTAGCAACTCAATTCTGATTACAGTTGATGATCTTGCATTTTTTTAGATTTAATGTTCAATTGTCTTTTGCAATTACAGAATGGATTGGATTCTTCCCATTGGAGTTGAGGTAAAAAATCAAATTCAGTTTCATAAAACTGTTGCCTGGAACCCATTCAGCTTGTAAATCATAAAGTTTCCACTACTGAATATGCATACAAACCTGGAAAGAGCATTGTCTGAAGATGTGCAAAGGCACCTTGAAACACAAGTCAAAAGTGAGACCAGGCAACAATAAGTACATCATGGACCTGGAACTCAGTCCACAAGCCTTGAGATAAGGTGCAATGTCAGCTTTGGGGAACTTTGTGGCTAAGTAGCCAAAGGCCAGTCCTGCAACCATCAGAGGCACTGTCATTGGTATTGGCAACCATGGTACCACAGTTCCAAGGACTATTCTGCACAACAAAGCAGCTGCTATTGTGAGAGCCAGAAATAGCACCACTGTTTCTGGTTGACCATAGGCCACTATCCCAGGTACCAAAACAGATCTTTGATCAGGATCCATTCTGTCTGTAGCCATGAAGGGACCTGTATAATAACAAACAGCACCAAATGCCAACTTAGATCTACTTCTTATTAATACAGTTTGCTTTCCATGCAAAATACCTCTTCAACAAACTGTTCCTTGTGCACCAGCAAAAAAATTGAACTGATACCCTTTTCACCACAAATGATATACTGTATCTGTCAATGGTGATTCAGGAATGCTTACAGTTTTTTAAAATTAGGTTTTCAATTGTGTGAAGGCTGTTTTAGTTGTGTAAGGTGTGCTTTTTGTTGTATAAAGTATGCCTTATTACTTGTACTGTATTTGAGATCTTTCACATTTTTATTGGTTTTTCTCTGCTCACAGCAAATTATTTCAAGGAAACTGAGCAGCTTTGAATATGTGGTTATGAAACTGTATCAAAATACTGAATTTATTATCGTGACATAAATATTATTTTTTAATTGAAGAAGCCATTATCTTCTCTTGAAGTTAACTGTATGAATCTCTTTATATAGTGCCCATGTGTGAGAAATAAATTGAGCTATTGTTATGCTTCATTCAAGCAGATGTTTTTTTCATATCATCATCAATAGTGAATACCACAAACCTGAACAGTTGCTGGAAACCTTCAAATCCCTTGATGATGAAACCCCTGTAGGAAAAAGGCTCAATTCATTAGGCTTCAACACAGTCAGCAACAATAACACCAAGAGGATCCACAGGATGACATTGAAAGCACTTCCAGGCTTCTTTCTCAGGCCTTGGAGAACCTTATAATGTTTTCTTGCAAACATGGTCATCACAGGCAGATTTCAAATAATAAAAAGGAATCCTGAATAAGAGAATTTCACACAAAGCCTTTCAACAGGTTCAACATGCATGCATTTAGAGTGACATCTGCTGTGGATGTGATGAATTAGCATCCAGTCCAGTTTTCTTCAAGATGTCACAAGCATGTCAGAAGATGTTCAGTCATTGCCTCTTTCTTTGTTTTTCAAGGGGCAAAATAAAGGAATGCAGTGACCCACAGACCCCAGAATGCTGACATTTGCATCTTTACAGGAGGGTGACTGAACCTTAAGCAGAGTTACTGGGTCATCATCATCATGTGATATGCATCTAGGTTTCTGTATGCATTTTGCATACATATGAAACACACTGGGTCGAACCCTGAAATGCTGGCTTGGTTCCTGCTTTTCTCAGTTGTGTCAGTGTCTCAGGGAGGTTCAGCTTGAATTGTGTTATTCTCTGTTTTCATCCATAACAGTGAAAAAAAAAAAAGGAATATGAACATGAGGCTGTGTGGGGGCTTGGTGGTGTTGGCAGGATGCGTCCTGCTGCTGGCCTCTGAAATTTCAGCAGAACCACTGAATCTGAAAGAGTTGGCTGACAAAGTGCCACCTTTGTTCAAGAAGCTGCTGATGAGACCTCAGGCAAGGTCAGCAGATGGCAATGCACCAGCAGCAGCAGAAACCCCAGCAGCAGACTTGGCTGAACAACCAGAAAAGGTGAGGATATATAGTCATTCATCAACTTGATGAGGCCCTAAGATCATAGGTAAAACTTGTGAAAATATAAGCTGGAAGAGGGTTGGAGAAGCCTGGTGGTGCAGGGCAAACAGTTGGCCACCAACTTGTTCTCCTTGTCCAACCTCAACCCCCTGCTGTACATCTTTGGCATAGTGGTGGACTCCAACAACCAGAAGGTGTCCATTGACACCACTGTGCTCATCTGTGCTCTCATTGTCATCTTTGTGCCCATCATCATTGGCTGGCTCATCATTGTCTATGCCTGTGAGTGCCAGAGTGGCCATTTTTTTCCCCACAAATACCAAATTTAAAATCAATGTCTTTATTTTATGAATGCAGGGTTGATTTTGGGCTTGGTGGAGTTTGACTACACAGTGTATGGGCAGTTCCCAAGACCAGTGCCTGTGCCACCAGCAGCCTCCAGGTCAGACATCATCCAAGGAGCCCTCAAGATGTTCAGACTGGCATACAACAGGTACATGAACCCTGATGAGGATCCCCCAGTGGACTCTGTGGCTGCCTCACCAGAAGACCTGCACTTGCAGGAGTACCTCAGCAACCCTGATTACAAACCTGTGCCTGAGGGATACTTTGATGTCAATGACAATGAGATTAGGCGCAGGGGGCGCCACTGATGTGCAGATCCATTTTTTTGTCTCTTTATCTATTGGCATTCCATATATTTATTCTTATTGGTGCATCAGTTCCCAGCAATAAAACCCCTACACACTGCAAAAAACACCTCACACCTTTCATTTCTCACAACAAAGTATGACATACACACCTTCACTGATATGCACACAAAAATCTTGTTTTGTTTGGCTCATTGTTGTGGGTTTTTTTTTTTTTTTTACATGTGTTGCAGAAAGAGGATGCTAATGGCATTTGGATGAAGTTGTTTGGGATACCCTCACCGTGGGCTTTGCTGACTGGAGATGTGGCAGCCACCAAGCAACTCATTGACACTGGCAACTTGCCCAACATCTTGGATGTGCTGAGAAGAGGAGGCATTGATGTGGACCTGACCAACCAAAGACTCACCATTGACACCACTCTCTTGATCACTGAGGGTACCATCATTGCTGTGCCCATAGTCATCACTGCACTCATCATGGGTTACTTTTGTGAGTCCTTTTAATGAATGTATGGAGACTGGAGGTTTTCTGACACATACTGTGTTTACTTGAACAGGGATTGTCTTTGGTTTGGTTGAGTTTGACTACACAGTCTTTGGCCAGTTCCCAAAAGTGGTGCCCAATCCTGTCCCAGGGACAAACAGTAGGATGGATGCTGTCAAGGCCACCTTTGACATGTTCAGACATGCTTACTCCAAATACTCTGTGGCTCAGTTCCCCAGAACCAAGAGCCCTCTGCCCAAAAAGCCAGTGGAACCTGTCCCACCTGGGTTCTTTGATGTGAATGACAATGAGATTAGGAGGAGGATGGGAATGAGGAACCCTGTCACCAAGAATAAGAGGAGAAGAACACATCATGCCTTTCCCAGCAGGGGCAAATGAAATGTTCCAATGTTGTTTTATTTTGCTGTTGATAGTTGTAAACCTCATGTGCCATAAAACAGTGAAATATGCCAAAACTTGTGGACTACTAATTGTCAGCAGCAAGTCTAAAAATTATTGAACATTTTCCAGAGCCAGATGATATTTCAAATAAGCATGCAGCATACAGTGGACTCTCAGGTGACAACTTTAATTGGCTCTAGACAAAAGTTTGTTAACTGAATTTGATGCTCCCTTAGGCAAGAATTTAATTTATTATGTGAACTCGGAATAAGACAATTGGAAATTGAACATGAATAGTTCAGGACTTTCAACTTTAATCAGAATGCATTCTTGTTTCACCTTGTATCTGCATAGAATGTTTATACAGTTTGAAATATGGAAGTAGCATTGATAAAAACAAAGATAGAAAGGATTCACATCCAGAAAAAAAACACACACATACATACAAGTATGTTAGGTGAGAATTCAATTTCTTTTTGTGATGCTGCAAGCATAAAAATAAAAATAGACCTTTCTAATCATTTAAAAACTAGAAAAAAAGCATCAAACACAAGCAAATGTTCTGTCACAGAAAAGTACTGTATATAAATAAGGTAGCTGAAACCATTTTCAAAACACCAGATTACACATATTAATGTGCCAGGAGAAAGGAATTTTCATATCAGCGCATATATGTGACTTATTGCACTTAGATTATACCATAACGTTCAGCCTCAAAAATCGAATTTTGAATTATAAAATTAGGGATTTCTCCCCAAAAAAAGGTTAGTTGACCAAATTTTGATTAGTTAACTGAGTGATTTTTTTGAAATCAGAAGTTTTTCAAGTGTGGGTCCACTGTATCATGAAACTCCACAAAACTTGATGCTACTCTGATAGGGCATGACATCTAAAAGAAACTGTTGAAAAATAAACTTTTCTGAAGAAGCCTGCTTCACCAACAGCAACTGTCCAAAAAGCCTTCACTGTAATACAGAACACAATCCACTCTGCATATTGTGCAAAAGACAAAAAAAAAACCATTGAAAGTTCTCTTCATCACTTAACTTCCTTCAGACAAAATATTATGCAATTATCTGATAAAAATGCCACAAGTAAAGAAGCCCTTTCATCAGGAGGTGATGAGCTTGAGCAGATTCAGACTCTCAGTTATGCCAGGACTGAAGAATCAGCAGCCAGTTGCAAGAGAATGGTCAAGATGGTCACTGAGAGTGAAGAAGCTGGTGCAAAGACTTTGACAGGGCTTCACCACCAGGGAGAACAGCTGGATGTCATTGAAACCAGCATTGAGCAAATTGATCAGAATGTTCAGGCAGCTGATGATGCTCTGACAGGTGTCTTCTGCATTACTCAGAAATTTACTAATCAATATCAACAAAAACATAATTTGGATTCAATAGTTAGTTCAACATCACATATTAACAAGCACTGGATAATAACTTGTATAGGTCCTTGCTGGAGCACTTTCCTCCTCTCTCACTTGATGATGAAAAGGACTACCAAAATAACATATAAATTCTCCATGACAAAACATGCATAGAAAAACATATTAAAAATATTTAGACAAGGTATTTGTGAACAAATTTGTTCATATATTTTTATAAAAGAGCCTTGCAGCATTTCCAGACCATATATAGGAAACCTATGACAAACACTTTTTGTAGAAGACCATCTCAATTCAATAAGGAAATAATTTTCAGAGTAGGATATTTGCCTGAAAAAATCAAATGGCATTTTTCATACCCAATGGGTCATTTTTTACATTTTATTATTTTACTTATGCATCAACAGGTTTAATTGCAATATATTATTTGGGAAGATGACTGGTTCATGAAAAACTACATGGAAAGGGCACTTGATAAGCTCCTAAGATCTTTTTTCATGATAACTCTTCCATAAGTCATGAGATTATTGAACTCCAAAAAAAAAATTGAAATGTATTTTCAGGCAGAGAAAAGCTGAGAAATATAAAGAAAAGTGCCAAGAAGAAAATGAAGAAAGCCTTTTGTTGTGTTTCGTCCAAAAGAAAAGCAGATGAGGACATGGATAATCTGCTGTATTTAAATGATGGGGATGACCCTGACCGAGTCAACATGTCCAACGTCTCTCAGTTCAAGTCATCCTCGCATAACGGACCTCGAAATCAGTGAGCAAGCTCATTAAGTTTGAATCTCCACCAGGGATCATCAATGAATAAAATAAGGTTGCTGAAAATGTAGAAAATATGGAACAAAATAGAACCTTCTTCAAAAATGGTCACAGGGAATTTTTTGGCAAAACCATCAGTGTTTTATGCAGTTTTCCATATCATAAAAAAGATCTAATATAAGCATGATCTAAACTAAGAGATGGAATTGACTGTGCGCAAATTTATGCACTGCATTTTTACATTATTCTTGAATTCAGAGAACCTCTTGATTGCTAACAAATCTTATCAATGTTTCTTCACTAAAACTATTTGGTTGCCAAACTTTTTATATTGAAAAGAATCACTTGGTCCACAACCAAAAATTTAAAAACTATTTTCAAACAAAAATTCTTCATTTAAAAAAAGTGTAGTTGATGGGGATAAAATTTGGAAAAAAGGTTTTGCAGAATATTCTTACATCAAGTTTTGAGAAAGAGCCAAAAAACTTCTTTCAGTTGATGGAACATTCATTAATATATTTTTTTAATTACCTTTCAAATAAACTGAAGAAAAAAAATTATCTATTTTATCAAATTATAGAGGCTACAGCCGCTACACACACATGTGGTGCCTTGCAATTCAACTTTTTGCAACCTGGCTGTCCCACAATTCAATGGTCAAATTTGCATGGAGGTTTTCTTTTAATTTGACTCTTGCCCTGCAATATGACCTGCCTTGGCCACTTTTTCACATTTTTGTACTGATATTTTTGAATTTCACAAAGTGTCTCACAATTCAACTGCTTTGTAATTTCAGCCCAGTTTTTCAACAGATTAGGATCAAATTACAAGGTACCAAAAAATGCGGACATAATTGGTGCATCAAGAGTGTCCCCAAGTCAAAAGTTCCCTAAGTCAAGTCTCATTTTCCCATAGACTTGCATTACATAATTTCTAATTTGAGTTTTCTGGAAGAAATATTCTTCAGAATTCCCTGAAAAAAATTGTTTGCCACTTGAATTTGAATTAGTGAATACATTTTCAACTTGATAAGAACATTTGGAGCATTGAATAGTGCGTCTCTGTACCGTACATTGAAATTTTGGCATCTACAAAGATAACATTCAAGTGAAAAAAAAGTAGANACAATCTTCTGTAAATTTATATTGTATCTTGTTATTAAATATTGTTTCTGTCTAACTTTTTCCTTTCTTTGTATAGTATATGTATAGTATACTTTTGGTTGTATATTTTTTGTGAATAAACTTTTTATAGGCATGCGAATGAATATATTGAGCATTTCTTTTTCTTGTATGAATTTCTCAACAAAATAAACCTGAAGGACAGCAGCATTCACTTCAGTATTCTCTTTCTTTCCAGAACATTCCTTTCTTGATTATATTTGCAGGGCCATCTGTTGAAAATAATAGACGGCAATTATTCAGGCAAATGTAGTATATTACCCTAAAGCACAGAACGTAGAGACATGCTGCGTTGTTGGCACAGTTGGTAAAGCCGCGCGCTTCTAGTTGTGGGGTTGCGGTTCGAATCCTCAGAGGGTTGGAAAATTTTCCTTGTATTGATTGCTGTGCAAATGCTTGTCTTGCTTTATTTGTGTGTGGTTGTGTGTGTGTGTGTGTGTGTGTGTGTGTGTGTGTGCGTGTGCATGTGTGTGTCTGGGTTTGTGTGAATGGGAAAGAAGTTATATTATTAATGAATAATAATTTTTTTATGCATTTTGAATTGAGATATTGCATGATGTCCTGTCATCATTATTTCATTATAGTTTGATCATCATTTCATAATTGTTTGATCATCTTTCAACGTAGTTTGATCATCATTTCAACATCATTTGATCATCTTTCAATGTAGTTTGATCATCGCTTCATCATCGTTTCATCATCATTTCAACATCGTTTCATCATCATTTCAACATCGTTTCATCATCATTTGAACATCGTTTCATCATCATTTCAACATCGTTTGATCATCTTTCAATGTAGTTTGATCATCGCTTCATCATTGTTTCATCATCATTTATACATCGTTTCAACATCATTTGTACCTTGCTTCAACATTGTTTCAACATTGCCCATACATTGTTATTACACAGTGCATCAAATTGGCACCAACATTCAAGTGTTCTGCAAGCATTCCAGTTGTATTACATATCTTAGCAATGGAAGCATCAAAGGTTCAATATTCAGCAATCTACATATTGTTTTTAGGTCTATAATATATACTCTGGGTGAATTTCACTGCAGTTTGCGCAATGTTTCTTGCAAGTGGCATTTCTCAACGCTTTGCCAGACCCTTGCCAACGCCATTCCCTTAGCGGCTGCAATCATCTGCGTGCCCCTGCGTCAACGGTTTTGAACCCCATTGCCAACGGTATGAGAGTGCATTAGCTAACGTCTGCCTCAACGTTCAGGGCCGACCCATTAAGTGGCGACCAAGATGACGTTTTTGCAACGTTCATGCCAAAACGGCATGGCATACCGCTGGCAAGGCGTTTTGAAACGTCCAAATTATTTGCTGGGTATGTCAAATTGTCCGCAGGTCAAGGCATCCGCATGTGGGGGTCTCACTGCATTTAATTGGGTTAAATCTTTGTGTGGAACCAATCATGTTTCTTAACCATGGGTCAACAGCAACAGAATTTCCTTGAACAGAAGACAAAAACAACCCTCTTCTCACTCTTGTTTCTACTCTTTAAGGCACACAAAAAACATTCTTGGAACCCAGCAAGAAGATGAAATGAATGCAGACTTGGCCTATGTTGAGGGGTCTTTGCAGAACCTCAATAAGATTGCTGTTTCCATGACACAAGAGTTGGACTCACAAAATGAACAACTGGACAGAATGAATCTCAGGGAACAAGAAGTTGCTGAAAAGTTGAAAAAGACTCAAAAAAGGATGAATGAAGAACTGGGAAGTGCTGGTCCAACTGTGACACCAATCCAGAGACCAAAATTGACTGCAAGACTAGCACTCAAAAAGATCTTTCATTAATCCATTTCTTTCTGTTTTCATTTCTTTTGAATAAAAAAATACCTTCATTATTGCATTTCATGTTCACAGTTACCAATCAAGTGAACTTCCAGAGCAATACATGTTCAGTATAACTTTATTCTCTTTGCCTAAAAATGTGTAATATCATGTCTTTCAATAAAGCTCTCTTGACTAAACAAGATCTTGCAAAAAGCACTGCATGCTGAGCTTCCAATATCAACATTCACTGAGATCACACTTCACAGAATATAGAAAAAAGCTGGTACAATATCTTTGGAAATCAAAAGGTGGCACACACAGAAGAAATTACTTCCTGATGTGTGTGCCTCAGACTCCTGGCAGATGTCACTGTTCATACACATCCTGAGTAGCTGCAAGTATGTGAAAACCTCTCAGTTTTAAGAGGTTAACTTTTCTCACTCCAGTATAATAACAGATCCTTCACACACATCCACAAAAACTATACATGAATAGATCTCAACTGGATTTGTGCTCTGGCAGGCAAGCTGAAACTGCTCCTTTGTCCAGTGAACAAAGGGAGATTATCACAGCTGAGTATTGCTTGATTGGCAACTTTGTCCAGGGCCCTGTGAGGCATCCTCAGTGGAAGACTGCCCACATGCCCTGGACTGCTCCTCCAGACCCTGACTTGATGATCCATGCCCTCAGGCTCTGGGAACTGGCCTTGGGCTCTGATGACAGCACTGCTGGTGAAGAAGGAGGCTACTTCTGCATCAGTGGCTGTCAAGGCTGGAGACTGGGTCTCTGCTCTCTCTTGACTCACTGCTGAGCTGGAGTAAAAGAGTTCCTGAGGTTGGCCAGATGATGGGTTTTGATGGTGTCTGGCATTAGCATTTTGCCTGGGGGTCACATCCATGCCATAAAACTTTCTTCCACCTCTTCCATCTGGCAAAAAAAAAGACAAACAAGCCTGCATTTACAGGGTGTGCCAAATATGAGAAAATGTGCAAGTAATCAAATATACATGCAATTGTGGATTTGCATGACCCACAACAGGATCAAACAAATTCATACATGTTGCTTGCAATAAAAAAATGCAATGATATTCATAGCACAACTTTTAAAAAATGCACTGATGTAAGTGAGCCAAATGCAACTCATTCTCAGAAAGTCTTGCAATATTTAGCAAGCCTTAATACATATTTTATGCATATTATCTACAAATTATGTGAATATAAATGGAATATACTTTGTTCTACAGGTGGTACCTTGGAATTCAACCATCCTGAAATTCAGTGGCCTATAATTTGCTGGGAGGTCAACTTGCAAATATTTGACCTCTGTCCCACAATTTGACCCCCTTAGAGATGCAAAACATCATATGCAATATAGGAATCACTGAGTTTGACATTGTCTCCCAATTTGACTGCTTCAAAATTTGATGCTAGTTCAGCAATGCATTAGGGTGGAATTGCAGGGTACCACTTGAGTATTTAAAAAAAAAAAATTGCTTTATCACTTAGAAGGAATGCCTATAAGAAATTACTGAAACTTGATAATAACCCAGACCTGGTCTTCCTCCAGTCAACACAGTCCTCCTGGTCCTTTTGCCCTGCACCAGCCCAGCCTGAGGCAGATTGTTGTAAACTAAACCCCTGACAGCTGAAGCAGCAGGATAAGATGTAGGCCTCAACTTCCTCCCACTTATCCTCCTGGCCCTTGAGCCCAAAGCAGGGCTGGCTTCTGAGCCATTGTCAGAGTGGCCACTGGAGTCTGGGTAAGGAGGTGGAGGACCCCAACAAGTGTCTTCTGCCTGGTATGTTGGCAGAACTGGGTAATGGCAGAACCCTGGCCCCATATGAAAAGAAGCACTGCCCACCATGCCTCTTCTGGAGCGTGGGCCAGGGTCCATGATGCTTTCTGCAGACAGGATGCTGTGTCTGATGGACCTGGAGGAGTTGCCCATTGATGATGGGCCTGCTGAGGACTCCTCTGTGCAAGCCTGGGAGCCTGGGGTCATGACCTCAGTTCCTGATGTTTCATCTTGGGGGCTTCTGTCAATTTCACAAACCAGAATGATCCATGAATTATCACAATTTTTGCTTTGTATATATTACAGTGGACAAACCTTTGGTTGACAAACTGATCAGTTAACAAACTTTTGGTTTCCAGGAAAAAATCCATGAGTTAACAAACTAAAATTTGGTTGACACACTTTCTTTCTGGGGGAAAATCCCAAATTTGAGAATTCAAAATTTGATTTTGATGTTGAAATTCAAAGTAAAATAAAAGTTTTACTAATTCACTTCTATGAAACAGCTTTTCTCTTGGCACTTTGATATCAACATTTGGTTCAGCTACATGATTCATTTGCTTTTCTGTGGTAGCTTTTCTCATTTTTCAATTTTTAGAAAGGTATATAATTCATCTTTACTTGCAGCCTTGAAAAAAATATTTTTCACCTGTCCTGTATCCTTGAGTGTTTGTTTCTCTGGATGTGAAGCATTTTATTGTTGTTTTCATCAGTGATACTTATATATAACACTTTCAAAGCATTCTGGGCTAATAAAAATGCTGCAAAAACTCTTTCCAGCAACAATTGAAGGTCTTGAATTTTCTCAAATATTCAACATTCAAATGTCTTGTGGGTTTGTTGATTGGATCAAATTCTTCCCCATTGAAGTCTTTTAGAAAATCAAATTTGGTTAACAAATGTCTTGGTTAAAAAAACACGTGTTTAAAATCGATTGAGTTCATTAACTCAATCAACTGTACTTGTCAATTTTACTTGACTTGTCAAAATTAATGACCTCTTTCTTCTCCAGGGAAGAAACCTCCAGCCACTGGAGATATTGCCATCTTGATGATCTCTGCTGGATCCAGCTTGGCCTGTTGTTTGAGCAGCACATCCAGCAGTTGATTCTTGAGCAGGACTGCTCATGACATCAGTAGCAGACTCCAGCAATCTAGAACACAGCAAACACAAATTTTAGAACTCTCCATGACTGATTAATGGGTATACTCCAGAGAGTTGAATACAGTTTTACTGCACTGTAAATCACCTTGCATTGTTGGAGCAGGAACACCATCCAATATTCTCACCACCTGGAAATCCATATTCATCATGGCAGCCACAGTAGAGAAAAGATGGGCGGTTCCTGAGGTGAGACTGCCTCCTCAACTCCAACTGTCTCCAGTAGGCCTTCTTTTTTTCATGACTAATTATACACACAAAAAATCTGCTTGATTAAACTGTAAACTACGATTGTGAGAAAGACAACTCATTTTCTTTTGCCTCACCTCACTAGTTGATAAGTCAGCATGCAAGAAAAGATGCATAAAATGATGGCAACCACTGACACCCCAAACAAGACCCTGAGGCAAGTGTACAGAGACCCATGGATCACATCACAGCTTTCCGTGCCAGCAAAAACAAACTTTCCACCTGGAGAAAGACAGATTCATAAAATAAATCATTCACTTTCACAGCATTTCTGATTCGTCCATCTACAAAAAACTTATCCAACACTACATGACAGTGCTAATCGTGAAAATGAGCACCAGCATGTGGATAATGAAATAGGCATATAAATATGGGGTCCAAGCAAAGTTCTTCATGTGAAAACCAGTATAAACAAATAATCTATTTTTTCATCTCTGATAAAATACAGGATAATATTTAGAGAAAAAAGAATTTCAAAGAATGAGAAGATATATTTCAAATTCAAGTTCAAAAGTTAACGTTTCACACTTTTTGGCATGGACACTCCGAAAAAAATTTCTAAAAAAACATTGCCGAGGAATCAAATATAATTATCTACTCTAGAAAATTAAAAGAAGATACTCTTTTTTTTAAACCATGGCTTCCACTGATGACTGTTTGACATAGAAGAATATCCTGATAACATTTTCTATTCATAATTCTGGATGGATGATAACTTTACAGCTAACCATTCATGAAGTACTGTAAACTAAAAAAAAAAAAGCTTTTCCATTATTCATTAAAACCAAAGAAGACTCACAGAAATTTAATCATATTTACCCACTGTGTGAAAGAATGATGTATGCATGAATTATGATTTGAATATGCATGATATACACTAAAATATACAGTGGCCCCCCACCTAACAGACCTCCTGTGTAAGGGATTTTTGCCAAACAGACCAGCTCTGCAAGCAGTTTTTCCTCCTGCCCAACAGACAAAATCTGCCAAACAGACTTCTTTTGGTTTGAAATTAGTGTTGAAAATTGAAATTTTTAATTTTTTATTTAATTGAATTCGTGTAAAGGACTTTTTGTCTAACAGACTCATCCCTTGCACGAATCAAGTCCGTTAGACGGGGGTTGACTGTATATCATTTATACAGTATTTAACAATATATAATTTATGTTAAAATACATATGGTTCATACTGTATCAAGATATAGAAGTAACATGGTGAAATATTTACTGTATCACTTATCAACAAAATTATGATTAGTTGAAAGTTATTTCAAACCCCTTTTTAAAATTGGCCTTCCTCAGTCAAACATTGTTTCATTTAAATACAAATGTTACATATGATTAATTCCCACACGGAATAAAATGTTATAATTACTCTTCCAGTTACAACACCAGGTCATGTAGTATATTTAGAAGGATGTTGCGTGCAGGAACAAAAATCCCGAAACCTTCATCATCAAGCTTCATCCTCTCTGCACGGAAACAAAGGAAATCGCGAGATGGATGAGCCTCAGTCGGAAAAAGGTCATTCGGGGTCACACACGACCTTTGCTCACAATAACTCTCACGCCCTCGGGGTATTTTGCAATAAATACCCTAGATATATAGATATTTTTATTTAAAAGCGCTACAATTTTCCAACGACACAAAATCGTGATAAAAACTCATCAGCCTACAGGAGGGTTTCAAAACTCTACATTTTCTTCTTTGATTTTTTTTCATCAAAAACTATATTTTGGACTTCGAATTATTACAAATACCTGGTTCATTTGAGTTGGACGACGGGTTTCCAGAAGCAGAAGGGTCAGGAATGGCAGAGAAACAAGCACAGGCCCTGGCCTGAGGTGTGTAGACGCATTCCCTGAGGGTTTGCAGGCGATTCATGTGCACAACTGTTGTTGTGATTGTCACCACAACACACACAACTGCACTGGTCAAGCAGCTCAGCCCTGCCAACTTTGTCTGAATTCAAATGAAGTGATATGAATAAATTAATAATGTAAAAAATACACCAATAGCACCATCATAAAACAAAGTCAGTATACAATTACCAAAATTGTTCTCATAAATCCTGTCAGAAATAGATTCTAGACAAGAAAAGAATGATTGCTAAATTCCTTTTGATTGAGAAATTTGAGGACTGATAAATCAATAATTGAATTTCAGATAATTGAGCTAAAGATGTATTATTGAGAGAAAGACAGGAAAGAAAACAGCTTGATCAGCTGGGCTGTGGCTGGGACTAAAAATTCCTAGCATAAAATGATATATTTTCCTTGATTTGATAAACAGCAAGAAGTGTTAAAACAACTGCAACTCAAAGAAGACAATTGTCAACAAACACAAGTGCAAAAACCGGACTCTAGCAAGGTCTGCACAACACAAAACTCAAGACTCCATTGATTCTTCAGTTAGTTTTCAGCAAACAGGAAAGCAAATTCTGTAGTC
The DNA here is from genome assembly GCA_905338405.1 of Notodromas monacha. Taxonomy (NCBI): domain Eukaryota; kingdom Metazoa; phylum Arthropoda; class Ostracoda; order Podocopida; family Cyprididae; genus Notodromas; species Notodromas monacha. Next base: position 129,474 of record CAJPEX010000034.1, on the reverse strand, counting down.
ATATTAACAACCACAACACACTTCACTTTCCGCACAACCCTTTTAAGCTAATGTATTTCCGCTACACTTGGCTGCGCCTGGTGCGCTAGCAATCATATTTCCCAATCCTATTGTTGATGGAATACTTTCCCAACTCCACTCACGCTTCCTTCCTTTGAATAAATGAATTGTGACGTCCCCAATCTGAATCAGTTTCTATGCAAGTTCTTTGACCTTGGCCGGCCAAAGCTATATATACAGGTGCGTTTTATGTTGCATTAAGTTTACCACACCAGACTCTGTCCAACCGCCAAATCCACGCCGCTTTGCTCCATAGCATTGTATTGTATTGACTGTGTGTGAAGATATAATAAAATAACATTTGAAATACTCTCATGGAGTAACTTTTGTGTTTCCTTTGGAAGTCGCGGAAAATGATTTAAATCTCTGATCCCTTCTCCTCTAATTATAAGAAGTAGTTCTCAATGACTGATCATTGTTGATCACTCACTTTGGAATTATAATTTTTGGATAACAATTCAATGAAGAGATGAATGAGAAAAAAAGTTCCTTGATGCTCAAGGATTTGATAAAAATAGGCTTTGAAGGACTAAACAAATTTTGGGAGGAAGATGGTGGGAACTCAAGGTCCACTCTGGTCCCACAAGATTCCTCCAGGATTAGCATCTTTTGCTGATCCTTGTAAATCTATTATTTCTAAACACCTCTTACTTCTATTTTCAGCAAATCCCTCCTTGTTAGAAGTACAGTGAATACATGTTCAGAGTTTATGCAGTTTCAAAGGCAGAGAGTTTGAAAGAGAACCTAAATCAATTTCTTGTGATACAGCTTGAAAAAAATTGCCATAAAAACATGTTTCTCCATTTTCTTTGAGCCATTTCTGCCAGAACCTCTAAAAATATTCCCTTGTAATTCATGATACCAACCACAAAATTTAATTCTAAATATAGGGATAATTACATAAATTTATTTTATAAATTAATATACTGTAAAAACTTCATTCAAGTCTAAATACAGGGATTCAAAAAGTGATTCATTTAATTTTAATATTTTTACCAATAATACCAATTTAGAACATTTGTCAGGGTAACAAACTTTTCCCCACGTCCCTCCTGTTAGAAGTAAATACACTTCCAAATTTTTTGCCTTATTCAAAGGCAGAAAGAGTGAAAGACAAGCTGAAGCAAACTTTTGATGAATTCTTCTAATTTTATGGAAAGTAAAAATGAAACAAATGAATTTTTTCGGATACATTTTCATAAAATTAGCCACAAGGCTTCTCACTTCATATTCTTTGAGGTATTTCTGCCAGAACTTCTTCAAAAATTCCACAGTAATTCATGATGTCTTCAAACAGGATGTTATCCTTCAGAAACAGTTTTCCAACACTTTGTAGATTCCCCTTGTACATGTATAAAAATCACTCCTGGTTGTGTCTTGGAAACCTGATTCTGCCCAGGGATATGAAAGACTGTGACCCCATATTAATAAAGGGCAGGAATTCTTGTTCTTCTTTTGTTGTCTTGCATAATGTATTGGAGTATTGAGCAGCTCTGTGCTTTACAGTATGCATAAAAAGACCCACACTCACCAGCAAGTCTGTGCGGTTGGGTTTCCTGATGAAACAGCCCACCAACAACCCGGTCACCAACAGCTGTAATACATAAAAAAGGAACAGTAAAGAAAGGAGAAATATAATACAAGATAAAATATATTCAGGGATAAATAATGCTGCCATGTTCAGCATTGATTCAGCTGCTGGTGCATTGTTTATATACAACAGCAGGGCATTCAAAAAAGTATATTACTCTCTTTTTTCAAATTTTAGTTGTTCATGCTGATTTTGGTGATCTTTATTGCATTATATTTCAGCAAAGTATTTCAAAGGTGTCAATAACTCAAAATTAGCTGAAACATGCCTTTTTGGTGTGCAGAAAACCTTCAAATGGAATATTCTATTTCACAGATGTTTTGTATTTGAATAATAAACAAGCCACAAAGTTTGAAGATAGTTTTCTCTGTTCAAAAGACCCATTGTTACACTAAACTGGTAAACAACATTCAAAAATAAAGTACCACCAGTCAAGATGTAACAAAATTTCAGAAATTCCAAGATAAAGATACCAGTATACAGATAAGAAAAGTGTCCTTTTCAAATTAAAAAACTTCCAATCTCAACTCTCAACATAAAATACAAGTCTAATTTCAAGTATGATGAAATTTGAAGTATCGGAATTCAATGAAGAGACCCTTTCTGAAATCTTAAAGGATTAAGATAAACTGTTGGCCTTATATGATTTCTCATCACAGATTCTCTCTAATTTGTTCATTCAACTAAACCTCATCTGGAACCAAGCTAAAGACCTTGTGCTTTAAATTGGCTTATGCCACCATTCTTTCTACTGATATTTTGTTTTCAATTTCAGGGAAAGAAGGGGTGTATGCAAACATATCAGATGTGCAGTTGAATTTTGTGGAATGTATTTTCTTTTATTTTTGTTATCCATTTGCATCTAATTTCTCTGCTTCCCACTCTGAAGTGATTGAATGTCTTTGAATGAATTTGGATTGGGTGGGGATGGGCTTTGGATGTGGAAATGTTGATTGAACCTTGTGAACACTGAAAAGCAGAAAATAAAGATTTATGTTTGTTCATTCAAATACAAGTCAATTTCAATATGAAATCCATTCCAATTATAAGTTGAGAATAGGTGTCAATTTCAAAATGCCTGCAAATTCCAAGATGAAATACAGGTCAAATCCAAGATCAAATGTGAATGTTATTTATAGATCATAAAATAAACAAATATTATATTGTGTGTACCTGGAAATTTTTAAAAATCAATAAAGGATGGGAATAAGCACAAATGCCTTCCTGATCCCATCAGACTATTCCCTTCAGGAACAAGGGGCTGATGCTGCAGCTGAGCCATTCCCCTTCATTTCCCATGACACTAATGCATGTCAGTGGCATGTGTGTGTGTGTGTGTGTGTGTGTGTGTGTGAGGGTGGGCGACAGGAAAGGAAACTTATTTTCTCCCTTTATCCATATTGATCCATGGGTTCTTGGCTGGCAGCAAGAGCAGCAGCAGCAGCAGCAGCCATCAGACCTCCCACACCCTGCTTACACCCATCCTTGTTCTTTCTTATTCTCTCTCTCTTCTTTTCTCCTCTCATATGTAAACCCCTGGGCCATGTATAGATATTCCCTCTCCCTCTTCATTTCTCCATATACCAAGGTGCTGCAGTTTGTTCTTTTTCTAGTAAAAATTATGGAATCCACTGAGGTTCCTCAAAGTATTATAATGCAGAGAAAGGTGTACTTTTTCTGGATGAAACAAAGTAGATTGGATCCTTATACTCTTACTTTGTTCTGCCAATATTCAGAGATTGACTAAAAACAGAAGGCATAACATGAAGTCATGAACTTGCTACATTCTCCATCAGCACAGTAAAAAAAAAGAGAAGTAAAGCCTAGAATCCATCAGGCACACAGCAGTCAAACTTTTTCAAAAAGTGTCAGACGATTTGCTTCTCATTTGGCAACACTGGAAGCAGCAGCAACTTGATTTTGTGGGGGTGTGAGCTGCTGAAGCACAAAAGGTGGCAATAATCAGGTAATCCAATTAGCATTTACTCATGTTGGAGACCCACTCTTTGGCTAAGTTCTACCCCCCACAAAAAGGAAAACCAGAGATGAAACTAATCCCTTGAGAATACTTGTGCCTGTGGTGCAAAGTCCTGCACTTTCTTGCAGGCAAAATAAACTGTGTCTGTTCAGGCCCTAAGGGACAACTTCCCCCACATGGGCTGACATGCTATGGCAATGTTTTCTGCTCTGTGTGCAGATTATTTAACACTTGAGCTTGTACCAAAGGATTGCATCATACAGTACAGTCAACCCCAGTCTAACGGACTTGATTTGTGCAAGGGACAAGTCTGTTAGACAAAAAGTCCTTTACACAAATTCAATTACATAAATAATTAAAAATTTCAATTTTCAACACTAATTTCAAACCATAAGAAGTCTGTTAGGCGGATTTTGTCTGTTGGGCAGGAGGAAAAACTGCTTGCAAAGCTGGTCTGTTTGGTAAAAATCCCTTACACGGAGGTCTGTTAGGCGGGGGGCACTGTACTTTGGTTACTTTGGAAGATACAGGGGCATTTTCACTTGCGCTTCTTTAAATTGTTTAAAATACTGGATACATAACATTGAAATATCTCAAACACCTCATCAACACCACTCCTCAACTTCATATTTTCACAGTACACACGTCAATTTTTATAACCCTGCTACTTGCAAGTTCAATTTATCAAATTTATGAATAATTGTCTGGGAAATTATAAAATGGGATACTCTGAACTAATTGCTACCAATTCAATAAAAAATACATGGAATAAAGAGAAAGCAGCAGTCATAAGAATTAATAAAACTGCTCATGAAACTACATCCTGAAGAATAATCCTGAATTTCAAATACCAGATTCACAGTATACAGGTGATGCCCGGCAATTTGACCCTAATCTGTTGCCTGCAGGTAAGGGTGAAATTGTGAAGCAGTGAAATTGCAAGACAATGACAAATTCCATGTTTTCTATACATTGAATTTGACTTTTTGAGTCTCTTTGCAGTTCAAATTGTGGGGCAAGAGATTAAATTTCAAGTCAATGTCCCAGCAAATTTGACCATCAAATCGCAGGACAGTTGAATTGTGGGACATTGTATTGCAAAGTGCCACCTGTATTTAAAAATTAATAATAATAATAATAATGATATCCTGTGTACTCACCAAAGAAGCAGGTACAATTGTAGGCACTGTCTCAAAGTACTGCACAGAAGATGTTTGGTTCCTGATGGAGAAGTAAACTGCCAAATATGCCAACCCAAGTGCACCAATGGCACCTCCACAAGTACCACAGAGCCAGGAGTACTTCTTTGCTTCAAAGCCACTTCTTGGCTCTATGAATATTTTTATATACATGCAGGGTTGTTACAATTGGAGTCAAAAATTCAATTGCCCCATTGAAATCACTATTTTTCAGAGAAGTTTTTCCAAAAAGAAAACTGCAATGAATGCTGCATGTTGAAAAGTATTTCCCAATTGCAATCACAAAAATAACAATTTGCAATTGTGCTTCCTTGCATAGAAATTGACAACTCTGATGTACAAAAGAATCTCATTACAAAAAAATCAAAGGAATTACTGCCACATTTTTGTTTGAAGATCTTCATAAGCAAGCTATTTTTTCTACAGATTCCCAATTCACTAGTTTTATTCTTTATAGTGATATAGTACTTTTTTGAAAAACGCCCTTGCCTCTGCTGTTTTGTGATGACCAATGCAGCCTCTGATGATGATGCTGGGCAGAAAAGGACATAGGACCACCTCCTGTTGAGGCATGTGGCCTCCTGTGCTGGCCCAGTGGCCCAGCTGCCCCACCTATGCCCCCAGTGCGAGGTGCCCATTGTGGACGCACACTCCTGCTGCCCTCTACTGCCAAAATGGTGGACAACACCATTCCTTTGTGATATGACAGCAACCACTGTATTTGTATTTATTGTAACTGCAACACTCAGAAACCCGAGGCCATTTTGGCTGACACTTGAATTCCGACCAAAAAATCCAGCAGCTGCTGCTCCAAAATCAGAAAATATCATAACCCATCATTATTAATCAGAGAATAAAAATTGGTTTTTAAATATTCAAACTAACGAAAAAATGAGTGTTTGTTGGGTGTAGAAGTGACAAACCTGGGAGTCCCGGTTGACTTCTATGTTCCTTGGGTTATGTACTTCGTTTTATATCGGTCTCCGTCAACCTCTCTCAGTGTGCAGCATGCTACCCGGAATATAGGGAGAGAGAGAGGAAGATATATAAGAAGTACCGAGTGACCTCTCCCCGTGTGGTCGTACGTCGTTTCTAGAGAATAACGTCCTGATAAGTTTCGTACCTGTTCTTCTTTACCATGAGACATAAATATTCTTTGTCCTTCAACGAGCGCCGGAGTTATTCTGAGGAACAGATGTTTACGAACTATAGGAACTAAGAGTACCCCTTCTCGTTCTGTTTTTGCATTTTGGTTTAAAGATGAGTTTACTTTCAAAAACTTTTTCCGTCCATTAATATGGTTTCAATTGGTAAATTGTTGTAACTGTTAAAGATTCATAGATAGCCCATCTGCAGAAGCACAAATGCCTAATCCCTATATTCAAGAGTGAAAAGAAAGTATCTTCATTTTTCTTTATTTCTGTTTCCAAGACATATCTTGTGAAATTTGATAGCCTTTAAAAGTTGAAGAAAATGCTCCAATTACATTGAGATTTGTCAAGGAAGGTCTCAAAAATTTTTAAAAATGTAAGGAGGTTAGTTTTGACATTATGAGGTTCCTCTGAACCAAAATGTATGTGAATACTCCCTGAAAAATCACAAAAAATTGTATTCATGAATATTACACATAATCACTGAGAATTCAGAGCAGTGGATCAACTCATTCCAGCAAATTCGTGGGTCAAAACTTCAAAAGTCAGACTCATGTGGATAAATCAATGTAAAGGATGACAAAAACTTGTGCAGTGGCTTTAAAAAGGAAGTGAAACATGCTGCTGACTATTGGAATCTATGAACACAAAAACACTTGCTCTTGAAATGCAATTGCATTATATATTTCAGATAAAAAAATTCCAGTTGCAACAAAATAATGTTTCAGCTTCATGATGCCATATACAGTATACAAGTTCTTAAAATCCAATCATCAGAAATGGTTTGTTATGATGAAGCTCTATTCATATAAACCTAATGACTTTTTTATTGTGACACGATTTCACAACTGTAATCTAATAAAGTGATACAGTATATATAAGCTGGAAAACACAGCATTGGACCCAATGTTTGCATTCATTTAAACTAAGTTGATTGAGACAGTATCCAGAATATTGCTGAAAAAACAAGCTTTGATTACCACAACATACTGTCTTCACTTTCTTATATAACAATGCTAAATAAATAAATGATGTTGTCCTTAAAATTTTTATATCATTCATCCCCAAAAGCTGTGCAGTAAATTAAGTCTTCAGAATAATATGCACAATTGAGCCTTGATAACTCAAACCTCCTCAGCAACTCTTAAATAAATAAATGATGTTGTCCTTAAAATTTTTATATCATTCATCCCCAAAAGCTGTGCAGTAAATTAAGTCTTCAGAATAATATGCACAATTGAACCTTGATAACTCAAATCTCCCCAGCAACTCAAATTGCATTTTTTGCTGGTCCCTAATTGAAGTTCAATTTAAAGACTAGGTTCAGTTATACAATACATTTCCCTCCAGATAAAAAAAATTACGTTCGATTTTTTTATCTGGAGGGAAATGTATTGTATCACTCCATACAAAATAAGGCGCGCGTCTAATAAACTGTACTATACTGTACAGTACTGTACACAGATTCATGCGAGTCTCAGTCTCTCGCGCATCCATGCCTTGACATAGCGTCGCGCCCCCCAGCAGAGCAAGCATCTCCCCCTCATTCCTCGCCCCGCCCACCAGCAATCCGTCCCTCACCTCAAGTGTTGCTCAGTTACGCATCGACCCACCAGGGGGAGATTGGGAGGGAGGGTACACATGCAGCATATACTGTATGGTACAAAGGCCCAAAAATAAAGGGATGTCCTTTCCACAAAAGAAGAAAAATCCCAAACACACACACACACACACACACACGCACACACACACAAGGTCTCCAAGTATGTGTAACCCACTGCTGCTGCCATCCAAGGGGGATGAGGTCTCTGACCTGTCAACAGGACACTGTATGGAACATTTTAATAAAGTTTCATTTTTCTTTTCTTGTGTGTGCACAACACTTTTCCACAGACACAGTGTTTGAAAAAAATGAATACTGTATATATTGGGACCCTGGGTTAACAAACTTAATTGGTTCCAGACAAAAGTTTGCAGACCAATTCAAAAACTGCAATGAAGAGGAATTATGTGAACCCAAAAGACAATTGAACATTGAATCTGAAAAAATTCAAGACCATAAACTATAATAAGAAAACTGTAAGTTGTGGCAGCACATTTTATGTACCGAGAATATTTTTACAGAGGTACATTGAAGCAACACTGATGAAAACAAGAATAAATAAGCTTCACATCCAGAAAAAGACATACTGAAGGCTACATGTCAGGTGAATATGAAATTTATTATTTTCAATGCTGCAATTGTAGATAAAATATACTTTTCCAACAATTTAAAAACCAGAAAAATCAAAAACAGAAAAGAAAATATTTCTGAAACAGAAAAGTATATGAGTCATAAAACAAATGTTAAAAGACAATATTATACATATTGAAGTGCCAGGAGGAATGCATTTTCATATCAGTGCATAGATGAAGTATTTGCACTTGGATTGTACCAAACATTTCAGCCTCAAAATCAAATTTTTTATTTTCAAATTTGGGATTTTTCCCTGGGAAAAAAGTTTGTTATCAAAGGGTCCACTGCATCTGCAAATCACAGGGGTAACTCAATTTTTTTTCAGGACTGACTGAAACCAGGCAAGCTTTGCTGAGAGAATTCCTCCCAGCTCCAGTGGTGATGACTCCTGGTGTTGAGTTTCTCAAACAACTCTTCATACATGGCTTCCAGGTCAAGGAGGCCACTCAGAGAAATATTCTGGTATTTGGACAAGTTCTGTTTATTTTTGTTCCTCAGTCTCTTATGATTATTCTTGGGGTCAGAGTCCATTTGCACAGAGACTCTGCCTTGCTGATGATGAGCAGTGCTGGTGGTTTTGGTCTTGCTGGAGGCCAGGTAAGCATCAGTGAAGATCTGGGAGAAGATGGAGGTGAGGGAGTCTGCAATTGGGATGCTCATTTGGTCCAGCAAGGACCTTCCTTTGAACTTGTCATTCAACATGGCCTCCATTTTCTGAGCTAGGAAATCACAGTATGAAAGCTTGTCAAAATACATTTTTCAGTATAACAAACGTTTTTCCAAGTCCCTGCTGGAGGAATCTCAAGTGGTACATGTTATAAAAATCTTCTTAGAACCAATTCTGCAACTCCAACACATTAATCTTTTTTGAGGAACAGTTAAATCTTACTGATGCTAGTTGCTGGAAAACTTTAAGATTTTTGTTGAACATCCACCCATAAAAATTTCTGCAGGAATCACACGAACTGTAAAAGTGTGAAAAAGTGATTGTACTTACCTGTTATTCAAAATAAATGTTTGTTACTGGCATTTGACTTTCCTTTTGAAGATCACAGTTTTCCTAATATGGAAAAACATCTAGGAATTTCACAAATGGATGACTTTGAATATATACATGTTTAATTTAGAACAGTCTTCCAATAAGTCAATAATTTGCAAATCTCCTTATAGCAGAATAATTAATTCTCACAAACTTTTTCTGAAGGTCCCATGGGTTTTTTGTAATGACCTTTTAATGCCAAACAATTGTAAGTACGCATTCTGAGAAAAATAAACAACTTACTGAGTACTGGGTTCCTGCGGGAACGCAATGACACAGACCAGTCCAAGTACATGAAAGACATGGTGATGTTGGCAGCCATTGCACTGCCATCAGGGAATGACAAAATGTATCCATCACCAGATGCTTTCATAAATTCTAAAAAGAACCAAAACATGCCATCATTTTCACTATATAGCTGGCATTAACATACAGAACCAAAATAACACTATACTCACTGATGGCACCCCTGAAAGAACCAGAATGCTTCCCCAGGTACCCCAATTCCCCAGCAGGCATTTCATCAGCAAAAATTAACTTCACTGCTTTGCCATCAATGCTGAAGTAGCCATTGATATTCACAACTGGCAACAAGATGGTGTACCTCAGGTAGGACAGCATGCTCCATGGTTCAGGGTACTGCAGCAAACTGAAACCCACTCATCATCCCCTCAGGGCAAAGTATGGAAAGCACATCTTTTCCTTTTGCTCACTTTTTTACTTCATTTTTGGCATAGATATAAAAAAAGTAAGAACCTGATGAAAAGTCTGTCATCTGTGAACCCATGGGATACACCATACACCTGGATATTGCCCAAAGACACCTTGAACCCCAGGTCAGAAGTGAAGTCAATCCTGCTCAAGGCCACAGGTTCCAGAGGTGCAGAGATGTTCCTGGAGGGCTCCCCATGCTGAAAGTAACTCCTGTGCTTGACCAGCAAGTGCTTCATGCAATCAGCCACTGTCCTATGGTCTGTGTTCCTCAAACACTCCTCAGTCAAATCCTCTGCAATTAAATTGTTGATATATACTCACACTTGTTCCCCCACTTGAGAAGATTCACATGCACAATTTAATACACACACCAACTGCTTCCTTGGCCTCTTTGAGTCTCCTCTCATAAACACTCATCCCAGTTTGTCTCCCAGAAACACCACCAGCAGTGTCTTCTTCTTCTGATGATGACACATCATCATCAGCAGCACTACTGGTCTCAGAAGGTAGAGGATATCTTCCTCTGTCATTATTCCCATGGTGGTGTGTGACTTGGCTCAAATCATGCAAGGCCTGCAGCAGGAATTCTGCCTTCTTCCTGTTGCTTTCATGAGCAATGTTTGTCAGACTCCAACCAGGCCTATGGATCTCTGATATGTGCCAGCCATTGTAGGTTGGTTTGATGTATGTGTCATAGCTCAGTCTTGGGTGCTGGTTCTTTATGACTCCTTGCTTGTGTAGCACCACCTGAGGCAGAATGATATGGAGAATATCCCCATGAGAAAAAAAATTTAGTAGATTAAAAAATTAATCTAAAAAACCACGTTTTGTTATTCTTTTTAAAAAATATTATTATAATTTTTCTTTTCACAAAAGATTGCATTGTCATCAGTTTCTAAGCTACCCTGAAAGTTTCAGATTGCTAGCTAGTCGGGAAGTGAGCGAAATTTGAGTTGCAAAATTTGATCCAGACAAACAAACAGACAAGAAAGCAAGTTAATAAAAACGTGTTAAAATGAGTGACATCTACCCAAAATTAGGATAAAACTAGAAGTTTCCTAGCAGAGCTGAGTAGTTGTTGCCCATACAAACCTTCACTGCAGTTACAGACATCCTCATAGAGACATTTGGACAATCTTGTCTACAACAATTTTCTCTGTATAACAATTTTTTTTTGGTGCCACAGGATTTTTCCCCTGTCATTTCCAACAATAAAGGACCATTGCTTGTTTGCAAGAAAATTTCTTCCACATATTAAATTCATCCAAGGTAACAATGAAGTCTGTTGTATTCATTTGACATTTTTGAAAGTCAAGGGCAGTTGATGTATTATCTATTGGAAAATAAGAGTTGGCTTCCCTTTTAATAACACTTATTCAGACAAATTTTCACCTGCTGAAATGGAGAATTTTAATTTATCATTCTGAGCATGAAACCTTCCCTTGAGCAATACCCCTGTTTTTCCAACTTCTTTGAAGAAATCTCATTATAGAGAATCTCATATCTGTTTCATGGGTTCTTAACTTGATTTTTGCAGAAGAAGCAAAAACTGTTTAAATACCTGCCACTAAGTCTTTGAAAAAATTTTTTTGAGTCTGCAAAAAATTCATGAAAAAATGCCAGTCTGTAGAAAATTTTAGGGAAAATTGCTGGTCTGCAAACATTTCCATGGAAATTGTTGTCCACATATAGAGACCCAAAAAGGTTTGCAAACACACTTGCACAAAAATTATTTTTGGAAGTGTCATCTATGATCCTACCCATAAAATGTCCACTCAATGGACACACAAAATTCAAAAGGCCTTTGATGTCATTAAAATGAAATGAAAATTTTCCAAGGGAAATTATGTCTAACTTGCTCATTGGCCAGTGCTTTCAGCTGTTCCCGATGTTCAATGACATTCGCAGCACTGGAAGAAGCAGAACTCAGCTGGGAAAAGAACCTGGGTGCAGCACCCACTGAAGCCAAGGCTTCCGAACCCCTCGCAACAATCCCAAAAGTCGTCTGTAGGATCCTCGCAGGATCATCGAGATTCCACCTATTTCAGCACACGCCAAAAAAAGAAAGAAAGCTATAAATGATACTCCCCACAAAATTTCGAAACTTACTTTGGCAACTCGAAGCAGTTGATTCCAGCACCAGCAGCAACAACAACAAAAATCAGCAAAATGCAGAAAAACCTCGCAATTTTAGTCATGTCCGCATGTCTTTCCGGATGACGACTATACAGGCTGTGCACATTTTTCCAGGGACTACAGACTTATTCAGCATCTTTTTCGCTATACGAGTGATGACGCGACAAAAACGGCGCCCATTCTGGGGAAAAGAAAAGGACGCCACGTGACTCGAATACAGCAGCAGCACCTGCTCTATAGCTGTGGCCCTCGGGTTTCCCTTGAATGGCCATATATTGTGAGAAGAAGGAAAAAAAATATATATGGTTAGTCAAACGTGTTGCATAAGCAGAGAAATTGGCAATGTCACGCTGTCACGTGACACACAAGAGGATTATTCTTCTCCAGTACATTGTTAGTAGCCCAAACAGGGCATTGGTGTGCAGTTCACCCATTTTCAAAAATACCAGTGATTTACCCATACATTTATGGCTGAATCTCCCTCACCTTCAACAAAGCAAGTGTAAAAGAGAACACCCCTGCTTAGCACAGTCACCCATGAAAACTTCGGTATTCCATTACGGTAGTTTCATAATTTTTTTTGACCCATAGTACCCACTTAATTCCATAACAAGTGACTGCTACCCATCATGTATGCCAGGTGATATACAGGTAAAAGCATGGGTGAATTACTGTATTTGCTGGGTAGCACAGATGGACTTCCTTCCGCTCTTCATGACTTGTACGTTATTTTTACAGAAGCCAACATTTCAATGAACTGTACAGCAGTATACTATTCAATGCTCAAAATGTTCCCATTGGGTTGAAGAGATATTCACTGAATCAAATTCAAGTGGCAAACAATTTTTTTTTCATGGAGTTCTAAAGAATATTTCTTCCATAAAACACCAATTAAAATTATATAATGTAAGTCTAGGGGAAAACAAGACTTGACTTCAGGACACTCCTGATGCACCAGTTATGTCTGCATCCAGGAGTCTCACTATATTTCAAGATATGAACACCCAAATTTGAACTTAAGACAAGAATTTAGCAGCAATTTGAATTGTTTTCAATCATCAAAGTAAGTGTTTCTGTGAAAATTGGTCAACATTTTCCCAGTATAGAATCAAGTGTAATGCACGCCCCTTTCCAAATTTGAGACAAAGGTGCACATGCTACTCAAGAAAATACTGCAAACTTTTCTGGAGGAAATGATCCAAAATTTCCCATTCAAATTTAACATAAGATTTGTGCCTGCCTATACTTCACATCCCTGCTGCTCCCTCTTAGTTCCAAGGAGAATTTTGCACTCAGTATTTGAGTAAATACTTGTAAAAACAGCACAGTTTTCTCTGTACAGGTGGAATCCCTCTACAATAGACCTATTGTCAACAACAATTTTCCCTGTAGAGCAAATTTCTGTCGGGTCCCACAGGGTTCTCTCAGCATATTATAAAATTTCTCCAAAGAAATTTTTCTTGGTCTCTTGAACTTTATTGTAGACAGAGTCCACCTGAACTGAAACCCCCAAAAAGGTGAAATAAAGGTCTTCTAAAAGTGTGGCTGACATGTTTCAAGTCTTTTTTTTGCTTTATTCATCCAGGCAGCGTCAGCTGAATCCCTGCCCATGGTGTGCCATTACAATCCTCTTTGTCTGATGCCTGCAGCACAAGAACAATAAAAAAAAAACAGAACAAGCCTCACAGGGGAAGGGGGGGGGGGGGACCACACATGCATGTGAATATAGAGAGCAGCATAAAAATCACTTGGAAGAACACATGGAATGGCAGCTTATTTACACGCCTTTCTTTTCAGAGGTGAAAAAATGCAAGTGGAAGAGCAGTAGAAAAATCTATACCCTGTGAGAAAATAGCCTTCAAAAAGAAAACACAAGGGTCTGACTTGGAATGGAGAGAGAGAGAGGGATGGAGAATTGCCCAGCTTCACTATCACGACTTTTTTCCCTCTTTCTTTTTGCACCCCCAACCCAAACCCTTCCACAAACCCTCTTTTGTCATAAATCCCCTCCCCCTTACACACACACACACGCACAACAGAAACATTCATTGCGCCATATTTTCCTGAACACAGAGTCGCTTGATCTAAGGTATTTACAAACTTTTTCTCCCCCACTTGAGAACTGCTGCAAGGATTTCTTTCTTTCCGTTTCTTAATGTCTGGATACACTTGGTATTCCTCTCGAGGGAACCAAATCAGTAGCAATATTGATCTCATAAATACCAGCGACATCTACACCAAAAACTGACCATTCAATTTGAAATGAGATTTCTTAAAATAAAAAAACTGCAATTCCTAAAACAGCCTCTTGCATTGAGACAAATATTGCCACTGTTCGTTCAAACCTCAGTCAAACAGCATTAATTTTGAGAAATCCCACAAAAATCTTTCTTTTTTGACTATTCGGTAAATCTTTGTTTTCTTTTCTTTTCTTCTGGGAAGGCACTTTGCTTCAAAGTGCAGCAGACTTTCAAAAAACACTCACACACACACAAACAAACGAACAACAATTGAGTCACGATCCATCCTCCCGAGTTCAATTTCCATCCCAGTGACCCCTCCCATGGCACATCCTAGTCTCCTTTGCCACAGATGTCACCCTAAAGCAATGCTGGCCCTTGGAAAAAACACATAACAAAAAAAAAAAACTGTTTCTTGGTCCTCACGGAATTTTTTTTCTTTTCAAGGACTTTCCTTGTCTGAGTAGTCCACCAAAGCTTTGTATAAAAACTCGTACTGGGCCTAAAAAAAAACAAAAGCACTCAAGTAACAAGAGAATTGGAATGTAAATTTTTTTATGTCTTACAAGATGCTGAATCATGCCTGGACGCTGAGACCTCAGGTTTCTAACAGTCTGGAAAACGTCTACAGCTCTTTCAGTCCTCAGCTGCTGCAGCAAAATGCATAAACACACGAACACAGAACTCCGATCCCCTCCAAATCTGTAGCGAATTCAAAATTTGAAATCATTCTCCCCTCTTTCTCTTCAGGTGTAAACAACAACGAAATTGCTCACCTGCAATGCACACCGACAATCCCAACTTCTTGGGAAGTTTCTTGAGTCCTGGAAATCTGACTATTCAATTCCAACAGGCCACTGGTAGATTCTGGAACTGCTGAAACTGTCTTGTCTGCTGGATCTGCGTATTCAGAATCTGCCCAGCCCAGATACTGAAACTGCTTCACAGTGACTGTCTCCCCATTCTAGAATCGAGGGAAAAAGGAAGGAATAAATATCACTGTTGTTTTATTAAAAATCTGAAAAAACAAACAATTAGATTATCACCAATAAGTGTAGAATTACTTCTTTTAAATCAAGGGTGTAAAATAAGAGGAATGTTTAGTTGAGGACTGCAAAGTAAAGCTTGTTCAGAATTTTTCAAGCCATTGAGTCTGTTTAATAATAGAGGAAGCTACAACAATGAATTTCAAGCTCAAATTCACTATTTTTATACCATATTTCAGCACATTAAGAAAACATAATACAGTACATTAGATTTTTACGCGCATTTTGTCCAGGAAAAGAGCACAACTTTTTCTCGAGTTTGGTTTGATTTTTTTTCAGGTGCCATTATGCAGGAATCCTCAGTGTTTCCAGGGCAGCTCCTAGTGTATTTCTATATTTTCAAGAATGGAAGGTGTCATGCAAAAAATAAATAAAACAATGTCAATTGTGAAAGTTATTGCCAATTTTTACATGAGCAAAGAAAGAAAGATTTACATGTATTGGAATTCAATGGAAGAGACCCTTTCTGAAATTTTAAAGGATCAAGATAAACTGTTGGCCTTATATGATTCCTCATCAAAGATTCTCTCTAAATTGTTCATTCAACTGAACCTCATACAGAAACAAGCTGAAGACCTTGTGCTTTAAATTAATTGTTACTGATATTTTGTTTTCAATGTCAGGGAAGGAATGGGTGTATGCATACATGTCAGATGTCCAGTTGTATTTTGTGGATTGCATTTTCTTTTATTTTTGTTATCCATTTGTGCTCTGTTTCCTGCTCTGAAGTGATCAAGTGTCTTTGAGCTGATTTGGGTTGGGTGGGAAGGGGGTTTGGATGTGGAAATCTTGATTGAACCTTGTGAATGCTGAAAAGTGGCAAATAAAGGATTCTGTTCATTCATTCATACATGAGCATGGAGAGACAGATAAACCCAGTGAAGGATTTCCCTCCTCTCCAAACTTTAACTTTGATTACAAAGCTGTCTTCACACAACCATCAATGTGAAGAATTACTTTGAATCCGGGCTTAGATTGGGATTTCTGGACAAATTCCTTCCATTCATTAGCGTATTTCCCTCAGGATTCTTCATGTATTCTTTTGTTTCTTTGCCATCAAATTACACAATAAATCATTCTTTGAAAAATCCAAGAACATACATTCAACATGTCTCCTTGAATATACAAGTATATGTTTTTGGTCTAAAACCACCTGATTTCTACATTTCATTCCACTGCAGCTTCATCATCCATTCCCTCGTTGTTCCACAAACGCCCTACTCACAAGACTCCCAGTAATAACCAAATGATATACTTGGAAAAATGCCTTAATTTTCTTCATTTTTGCCAATTTTTCAAGCAGGACAATGAATATTTTTGTGGCACCAAATCTGGTGTCACCTCAAAAGCCCACTACGTCAATTCTATTTGATTTATGCCTATTGTTAATGCAGGACCAGGCATTTTCTTGTGACCATGAAGCTGGATTTTATTTTAGGAGTACAACAAATCTGTTCCAGGGATTCCTATGATTTTGCCAATTTTGAAAGCAGGAAGACATTTTTGGAGACATGAAATCTGGGTTTCTCTCAAGAGCACAATACAGGGAGATTTGTGGCACTATTTCCAAGTAGCACAAAATTCATGCTCTACTGCATTACTCAAAAATTGATATCATTACAAATAATCAAAAGAAAATTTGGTACTTTCCTGTTATCTCTGTACCTTTCCTCTGACCTAACCTAACTTCACCTAACTGCCTCCCAAAATCAGTTTCTGCTTTCTGGGAGGCGGTTAGGTAAAGTTAGGCTAGGTCAGGTTACGTTAATTAAAATATACTTGTAACTAACACCTGACCTAACCTAACTTTACCTAACTGCCTCCCAAAATCAGTTTCAGCAGAAGCTCAAAGAAAGCAGAAACTGATTTTGGGAGGGGGTTAGGTGAAGTTAGGTTGGGTTGGGTGTTAGTTACAAATATCTCAGAATTTCAGCAGAATGCGGAAAAATAAAATTCACAGTTTCTGTTAGGTTATTGTGATTATGAACTTGTCCTAAAGATTTGTCTGGATGGTAGTGCGGTCTAGGAATGAGGTACAGAGATAACAGGAAAGTACCAAA
This sequence comes from Notodromas monacha, assembly GCA_905338405.1. Taxonomy (NCBI): domain Eukaryota; kingdom Metazoa; phylum Arthropoda; class Ostracoda; order Podocopida; family Cyprididae; genus Notodromas; species Notodromas monacha. The sequence goes on along the minus strand of CAJPEX010000034.1, from coordinate 112,024 downwards.
AATTCAAACAGATTTTCCTCTTGGGCCCTACTTCAGGGTTTGAAAACATCATCCTCTTGCTCAAACGTCAGCAAAATCATCATTCACCTTGACATTAGTCACAGTCAGGGTCCTCTTGATGAACATGGGCAACGTGTCAATTTTCGCCAGCGACACCCGGATGTGGTCAAAAGTGACGTCCTCGTCAGCACTGTCGGGCCAGTACTGGGGACACATCACGTCCGCAGCAGCAGTGAGCGCGTCTCGCTCATCATCGTCATCACACAACCCCGCCTCGTCCCCGTCAGCCTCACACTCACACTCGGACAACATCACCAGGGTAGTCACATTATGGTCCAGCACCATCCGCCAAAAGTCCACCCGTGTCGATTTCAGAGGGTCTTGAGTGATCACAAAACTCATCGAGTGGTCGTAACCCTACATAAAAATTCCTCATCAGTTCCACTACTACTCTTGTTCTTTTTTTTTAATTCCTCGAGGAGTTGAAAATGAATTTCACCTGAATGAAGGAAGCATTGATATACGTTTCGTCGGGCTTGGAGAACACGGGACTCAGGATGACTCGGTTCTGGTCATACGGAACTATCGCAGAACAACGATTCTTCTCCTCGTTCTGCTCATTCGTGGCGTAAGTGATGGGCTTGGGGTCTTCCACGGCCTCCGCCAATCGCTAATAACAAAAAATAAAAATAAATCAGACTCTTTCATGCAAATAATTTTCGAAAGAGGGTGAGGGGAACAAATGCCACATTTCGCACCGAAAATTCTTCTTGCATGGGCGAAATCCCTTTCCCACTGCCAAATTCCATGGAAGGACGCTGGATCATCCTCTGGTAGTTTTCCCGCAGCTCTCCTTGAGCAACTTCCGTGTCCCCGAATTGAGCGTATTCCATCAGGCCACGATACACGAATATGTATTGTTTCTGCAATAATCGAAAAAATCAATTGCCGAATGAATCAGCTAGGCGACATATATGGAATACTGCACGAACAAAGATACAGTAAAATTCCGTCACACCGAATCTGGAGAAAACACTGTTTTTAAAATATTTAAAAAGCAATGGGAAGAAAACGCTAGCAAACTTTATAATATCAAAAAAAAAAGATTCAGTAAAATTCCGCCACAAGAACTGTTTTCACGATCCCAGCAGTTCCTTCTTGCGAAAGTGTTGTAAAATGTTATGAACAAGTAATCTTCCTCGATGATCTCACTATAATGAATTTTTGCCTGGATCATGTGCCATTTAAATTGTCCATAATTTACACAATTTTTGAAAACGCAACCTGTGCTTTACCGAAAAATGTCCAAAACAATATAAATGCTACTATCAAGTGAAAAAAAGCAGTAATACAAGAAATACGAAGCTCGCATAGAAGGGCATTCAGTTTTATTTTTAGGAATCAGAAATTGCAATTTTTTGAGAGATAAGTATGCTTTGAAGGATATTGTTCAATGTCAGAGAATGAATCAATTCCCTGCTTGAAGACGTACTTTCTGTCTGTTCCAGCTGACATTTGAGAAAGATCAACTAAATTCATTTTATAAAATTTAAGGAAAATAAAATTGCATCCATTCTTTCATTCCAAGAAGTTAGAAAATTAAGAATATCCTTCGGAAATCTGTTGGGAAAGTTTAGTTCAAAGCCTCAATGACCGGTTTCTCACATAATCAAAACAACCAATAATCTCATCACATGGAATATTTTCTCGCATCCCTGGGAATTTTAATTACAGTATAATGATTTATTTTACAGTATAAAATCTAAAAAAACCAGGGACAGACAATTTGACGTCGAATGAAACACCCACCAAAGACTGAACCAAATAGTTTCTTTGGTGCCGCAACTCGGACACAGTGTTGAAGACAGACGCCTTTCCTTCTTCATTCATCTCCTGGAGCAAAGAATCCAGGGCAACCAGGGTCCCTGTTCTTCCAACACCAGCACTGAACATTAAAAAAAAATTATCTCAAGGCTGTTCCTTTTTTTCCAAAAATAAAAATTAAATGACGCACCTGCAGTGAATGAGAATTTGCCCCTTGTCGGGCGTGTAAACAGAGTTGATTCTTTTGAGGAATTTCAAAACACCACTGGGGTGTTCGGGTGCCATGAAATCTTTCCACACGAGGTAATGATAATGGGCCACTTCTCGGGTCTCCTTCGACTCGCCTTCACCTTTCTCTGCTCTCAACCTCCGAAGCACATAGTCTAAAAAAAAGAGGTAAAAAAAATATTCAAATTCAAATGCATCCAAGGATTTGATAAAAACTGAAATGGCACCCGATTGAGCTAAAAAAAAAATTTTAAGCAAATTTTTTCATCCAAATGAAAATTAGAGAAGTAAATTTACTCTTTTCCTCGTGCAATTTTTTTTCAAGACAAAACATTCACAAAAACAACGTCAAACAGCTCTTGATATTTTCCTTCTCATGCCAAAGGAATATTTTTTTCACGTGCCATTTCAAAGTTTCTATTCCAAGAACTTTTGTTAGCCCCCTTGAAACAAATTTGTTTTCGTGCAAATAAAAATTGAGAAGAGGCTAATTTGTTCTTTTTCTTGTGACAAAAAATGTACCGGAGTAGGGTTTTTCCGCAGCACAGGAGACAGTGATGTCACCATACGTTTCAGTGCCTTCTTCGGGCCAATAGTGGCAACACTTGACTTTCCGGTTCTCCTCGAAATTCGTCAACATGATCATCAGCTGCACCTCGTACTCCCAAATCATTCGCCAAAAATCATTCACCGTTCCCAACAAAGGACCTATACGCAAAAATAAATAATTCACACATTTATTTATCTTTTTTTTTTGAAACAAACGCTATTTTTTTTTCAATTGCCAACCTTGAGCGCAAATGAACTTCTTCCTCTCCTTGAAGCCCACGACGAAATTCGCATTAATGTAATCCGAACACGCGTGCTCTTCCGTCGTTCCCGTTTTGCTCAACGTGACTCTCGTCTGATCATAGGCTTTGATGTCCGGGTAACGATTCTTCCCGCTGTTGTTCAAGTCGTCCGAAGAATGCGTCGTTCTGTCGGCGAATCGATCGGGCAACAGCTCGAATTCACTGCGGAAACCCGCGTCACCGTCCCTGTGTCTGGTGACGAAGGCCGGCACCAATTTCGACTTTGGGATCGGGGATCTGTCGGGTGGCGGGGGTTGAGACAACGGGATCCCTTCCGGATTCCCTCGCAAACTCGCCCACATGTGTCTGGAAAATGGAATAATAATGATGATGACGCGTGAATGTCTCGAAAATGATCGATTTATTGAAAAAAAAAACCGAGAAGCCACATGAAGGAGATCTTCATTGAATACATTACATGAAATACATTCCGTCACAAATTATCTAGTGTATAACAAATTGACTTCTTTATCCCAACATTTTCTTCATAGGGACAATGTTATAGAAATGTCTTTATAAAACACCAATTTTCCCTCTTTAATCTTGATACAGTAAAACAAATTTTTGCCTGGATTACGCGTGATTCAGATATTTTTGGCAGAATATGGGAAAGCCAACATGCACATAATTGAAAAGCCGTCAACAATATCAATGGTTACCTCTTTGCAAGAAAAAAATCAGCATCAAAGAAAATGAGGAGCTCAAAACCAAAAATGGAAAATTTCTCAAAAGGAAAGTATTTTTGGAAGGATATTGTTCTATGTCAGGGAACATACAGTTTTAAATTAATGATTATACGCTGTTCTTAAAACACATATTTTCTGTTTGTTTCAGTTCAGACTTCAGCAGGATCAGTGTATTTTTAGGACATTCAAGAGAGGGAAGGTATAAAATGAGAGAATTGCATTTCACATTATGAATTGTTTCACATTATGAAGTTACTTCATGAAAAACAAGTTGGAAAATAGCAATTCTTCATTTATTTTACATTGAAGAACTGTATGTACTACCGTATTTACTTAAGTACCACGTGCCCTCAAGTAAGGCGCCCACAGGGGTTTTTCAGTTCGAAATCATAAGCATAATGCACACATAACTTCTTAAAACTTCTTGAAAAATTTGTACCTGCTTATGACGCGCACCCATTTTTTCTTCTGAAATTTGAGAAAAAAAAAGGTGCGCGTGGTACTCAAGGAAATACGGGACTTCACAGAAGTGTTCCCTTACCTGTGGTCCACAGACCAGCACTGGTCTGCAAACGTTTTTGGCGAATCGGGGGAAAAATGTTCTTGGACAAAAGAAATTTATCAAAACAATGAATTCTATCATCTTTACCTGAAATTTTAGAAAGCAAATGACAGTTGACATTATCTGATGGAAGTTTAATTTTCTTCTGAAATCACTCAAGACAAATTTTCCCCTGCTTATAAATTATTTTAATTCTGAGAAAACTTCCTTCAAGCCCACCATCAATTTATTTTAAATAAATCTCACCATCACTGCTTTATTGGTTCTCAAATTAATTTTTGCAAAAAACCAGAAACTTTTGTAATACCTGCCATAAAGTCTCTCAAACAAAACTTTCTTGAGTCTGCAAAACTTCTATGAAACTTTGCCAGTCTGCAGAAAATAGTTTTAAAGTTTTCCAGCTTGCAAGAAATGTTGTTCTTGAAATTTGCTGGCCCAAAAGGGTTGGGTAACACTGCTTTAAAGCATCTATTACCCATTTCTCACAAAATTCAAGTCCAATACATTCCCAAAGAACCACAAACCCCAAGTAACACCTTTTTTTTCTCTCAGTTCCTTGTACTGTTGAGAAATTTTTTACGTTACACCAAAACCTCACCTGACAGAGAAGCTGAAGGAATGTTCCACGCCTTGTCCAGCCGCCAAGAGCTTGGAATAATTCCTCAACGCGAAGAAAATCCCAATGAGCAAAAACCCAACGACCAAAACACCCAGCAAAATGCCAGAGATAATTGGCACGAGTTTCGAAGTGCTGAAACTCGTACCTGGTCCTTCTCTCGCACTCAAACCCGGAACCGGTGCTTCATCCATCGCAAAATACCGACTCCTTTTCACTCCTGCGTGACCATCCGGCTTTTGAACTAAGTAAAAAAAAAAAATTCAAGAGTTACCAACTATGACCAAACAAAAAATTAGCAAATTCCTCATTTTCTCCCCACCAATAACTTCCATGAAACCCCAGTAAGTCGACTCAGTGCTGAGAATCCCGTCTTCAGCATCCAAAACGGGTGATGTCAGGGCTTCGTGATAAAAATTCCGTTCTCGTCTGTGGTGATGGGGATGACTAGAGTCTTTCGACCTCGCGTGTCTTCTGATGGCACCCACTGAAAAACACAGCTGACAGGCTTTTGCTGAAGGAGCTGGCAACTCATCCCCAAGCATGATCACATCTGGCAACTCTCGTCTAAAAAATTCAATTCACAAAAACTTATGAGCCATAATTTTTTTTTTCTTCAACATATTTAAAATGCAACTCTTGTCTAAAGAAAAGAAAAACACTTGCAAGAAATTCAAAAGCACTCTCTCAAAGAATTGCAAAGGCAACTCTAGCCAAGATAAATGAGAACCTGTTGTAATTGAAAAATCACTCTTCCAACGAAATTCATCCGAAACTCTGGCCTAAATAAATTAGAAAATCTTTTCAAAAATTGCAGAACTCACGGTCCAAACATTTCAGCCACGTAAGCACCATAAGTATTGTTCTCAACCTCATGCGCTTCTTCATACGTCCTCAAAGTGACATTTTCTGGATCAGGAAACGCGTCTTTCCCAACTTTTCCCGGAAATCGCACCAAGACGACTCTACGAGGTTTAAAATTTGCAAACATAGCTGACAAAGGATATTATGTTTCATTTTTGTTTTACCTATAGCAACAAATTGGTCCGTTTCTTTGAGAAACTCTCCTTGGCATGAGCATGAAAATTCTGCGTTCACCGGACTCTGAAAAAGGCCGCCATTTTGACGCCGGGATGAAAGATGGCAAGCCTGGTTGCATGAAACACTGCGATTCTTTGCTTCGGTGACTCCATTCACCTGGACCAGCTTGAGTCAAAGCCGTCACCTTGAACACGGAAAGAAGACATTTGGTAACATTTTATTACAACAAATTTTTCAGAAGAACAAACTTTTTGTAAAATTCCAGCAAACAAAAAAAAAACAAAGGGTATAGGTTGAAAACAATCTCGTTATAGAGAAATTCACAATTCCAATGCAAAAAAGTTTTTGTGAGGAATGTTTAAAGGATTCTCCAGGTAGAAATTTCCTGACCAATGCAGACACAGTCTGAAATTTCTGACTAAAAAATGTGACTGACTGGTTCTTGAAGCATTGATGAAATCTCTAATCAATGACAAACATACTTTCCATAAAGTTCCACACATCATCTTACCAGAATCAAAAGATTTGTGCAACTGATGGAATGCATGATTAAAGCTAATTTTTTTCAAATTTAAAAATTTTTTATCAAACAATAAAAAATCTGAGGATCCCAGAAAAAAGATCCAATTGATTTCAGGCAGGTCTGAATTAAAACATATGTTCCATTCATTCATTCATTCTGGAACTAATCAAATTTTCCAGTAGAACAAACTCTCTCAGAAGCACCCAAAAATAAGTTGAAACAAGATTTTACTGCACTACAGGAACACAAGTGGAACCTTCTGTTATTTTTAAAAATCCCCCACCATTGATTTAAATCCTTTTTCACAGTTGAATCTCTCCAAGTCAATTTCCAAGGGATCAGCAAAAAAATAGAACTTTAGAATACCATTTCTGCATTCCAAAAAATGAGGAAATGGAAATTTATATATCCTGGACCAAAACTGCTTTGTTTAGAAATCAAGAGGATGCTGAACTTGCAGGCAAGGATTCATTTGATAAATTATTCTTCCACTTGCTTTCAAAACAAATCGAGATACATTTTTATGGCTTTCATTTCTTTGGGTCAAAACAAATAATAGCCAAAATGCCCCCCGAAAATATAAATGACTTGTGAAGATTTTTCTTACATTTGTTTCCAAGATACTTCAGACCGGAACTTCACAAAAATTCGAATTACTCTGCAATGCATTTCGACGCGGTATATATTGCCAACTCACAGTAATAGAATAGTTGGTATTCGGAGTGCCCAGAACAGTTTGCCTAGTTTCATTCCCCATCGTCTGCACTTCCAAGTCATCAACAGTGTGCTGATTGTACCCTTCTTCATCATCATAGATTGCTGACATCACAACCTTCATCTGCAAGGAACGAAAAAAAAAAAAGAAATTCAACACTCAGAACTTGGCGCACTTTCGTCAAATTCACGAACCTTATATTTGACTATTTTACCCCCAACTTCCTTCGGTGGGTCCCAGCGAACCCGCAAAACCGGAAACTCCGGGTCTGCGAAGCATTCCACCGCGACATTCTGCGGCTGACTCGGTGCTGAAAAAAAATCATAAAAATTACTCCACAATCGCAGGCTTTAAAAAATTAAAAATATTTTTTTCTCACGAGCATCCAAAGTAGCTCCGATGACGCCCTTGGAAGCATTCCCAGCCAACCCCGAAAACCCATGAACAGCTCGTGCGACGATGAGCATTCGACAGGGTCCGTACTCAAGTAAGTTGCAATGTCTGGTAAACTCCCTGTGAAGCAGTTAGGATTACAAAAAGAGGTAGTGCGCTCAGAACAGTAGGTGTGACTAGTACAAGTCTGCTATTGCCCCAATGAATTCCATCACGTCCTTGGGAGGCGGATCTATTTTGAGAGTCACTGAAACCTTGCTGGCTCCAGACAGAGTCATCACGGGTTTGTACTTCCCGAAAGGATCTGGAATTGACCAAGGAATCATGAGAGACATCTCGTTAAAACGAATTGTTTGGGGAATTCAGAAAAAGATTGTTATAACAAGATTTTTCAAAATTAGTGACTGGAAAAAGATTTTCACATCACACCTGTCTATAATCAATTGGATCAGCGTTCCCCAAACTTTCTGGGCCTGCAGGACAACAAAATCATTTACTTTTTTTTTAATGACAAAAAAAAGTCTGCACATTGCCACCGTTTCAAAAATTTGGCAGACTCAAGTTTCTTGTGAAACTTTAAAATAGACATGGCAACAGTTTTTGCATTTCCCACAAAAATTAGGTTAAGAACAAATGAAGCAGCTGTAGTGGGATGATTTCAAAAGATTAGAAAGGTGGGCTTATAGAGAAGTTTCTCAGATGAAAATATATGATCATTCATGTCATCAGATGAAACTATTTCTGAACTGTCGAGAGAAAAGCCATCTTTTCTTTTTCAACAGATAATTTCAAATGCAATTGCATCTCTGGAATTTCAGATGAAGACAAGAGACTTCATTGCTACTTTTGTTAAGATCATTAGGCTGAAGAAAATGCACAGAAACCTGGAAGAAAACTTCTGCCAACCTGCAGACCACAGATTGGAGAAAAATTAATTGGATCATATTTTACTGGCATTCTCATTATTGTTTGAAAAACTGAATAATCTTTGGCATAAAAAAATTAGCTTCAATCATGAATTCCATCAGTTGCACCAATCTCTTCATTCCAGGAAAATAGTGTGTGGAACAAGTAAACCACTTGGAAAGCGTATTTGTCATTGATTGGTTTTCATGAATGATTCAAGAACCATTCAGCCATCTTTGGGATCAGAAATTTCAGACTTCGTCTGCTTTACTGAGAAAATTTCTTCCCGGAAAATGTATTGAACATTCCTCAAAAAGGTTTGTTACACTGGAATGAAGACTTTTGTTATATTGTAATTCGATTGTTTCAACATATACTTAATGGCAGTGTTCTACAAACTTTTGTAAGTCCCTAAAATTTTTGTTAGACCAGCAAATTTCCTGAAAATTTTCTGTGGACCAGCATGAAGTTTTAGAAATTAAAAAAGTTGCTTGAAAGATGTCAGGGCAGGTACCAACTTCCGAAATTGGACAATGAGTTTTACAACAATCAGGAACCAATGAAGCAGCTTTAGCAGAATGTTGTCAAGAAATTAGAAAGGTGGGCTTGACAAAAGGTTTCTCAGAATGATAAAATCAAAATAATATATTTCAGCAGATGAAAATTTGTCTGAAGCATCATTAATAGAAAAGAAAACTTTCATTCTCCATCAGCTAATTTCAACTGCAATTGTCTTTCAAAAATTTCAGATGAAGATGACAGATTTCATTGCTACTTTTCATAAATCTACTAGGCTGCAGAAATTTCCCATAGACAAGCAAAAAACTTCTGTGGACCACAGGTAAGAATAAGAATACACTGCTTCATAGGCTGAATGCCAGTACCAGTGAAGAAGTTAGTTCTGCTGAAAAATGTGTTTCAACAGTATTTGTTGTAGTGAGATTTCACCACATTCTCAACCAATGCATATATTCCACTTTCAGAGTGGTCTTCATCCGCACCGTTTCCGTAGTCTTTGAAGTCTGGTGCCGGGGTACGGTTGCGACAAGAGACGTCGTTCGACTTTGTGCATAAAGAATAAGCGGTTTTCAGGTAGGTGTTGTAGAAAGGTTTCGTTAGGAAACTATGAGAAGAGCAGTAAGGTTCTTGGTAGAGGAAGACCAAAGGTGACTTTTTAAGTCTTTCCATGTCATTATGTAGTTCAGTATGACTTTGCGCTTAAATATAAGGTGGAACTAATAAATTTTCTTCATGATTGAATTCCCGGCATCCAGTGTCCAATTGATGAAGATCTGATCAGGTCTGATGCCTTTAACTGTGTGGATGGTGATAATTGGTGGGTCTGTGGAACATAGAAAAAATTCCATCATCTTTCCAACCTCAATAACGCTCCCCTGAACTGCCTGACTCAAAATATTTTTCCCTAGCAAGCCTTAATAACTCAAACTTTCTGGGTGGTCCTGTTGTCTAAGACAGTGGACTCTCAGTTACCAAACTTGTTTGGTTACAGACAAAAGTTCAACAAAATTCAACAATTTTCCCTCAGATTTTGATGGGAAAGAACATAATCCATTCTGTGAACCCAAAAGACAATTGAACATTAAATATAAAAAATTCAAGATTATCAACTATAATTATAATAAGTTTTTGCAGCATCTTCCATGTGCCCCGAATGTTTTTTTACAGTTTTTCATGGAACTAGAACTGACAAAAACAAAGATAAGAAAGCTTCTCATTCAAAGAAAAACACACCATAGGATACATATCAGGTGAAAATGAATGATTACTTTTTTTCAATGCTGCAAGTTAAGATGAGTAGACCTTTCTAACAATCAAAAAACTGGAAAAACCAGCACAGAAAAGTAAATCATTCTGTCACAGAGAAGCATGTATGAATAATGTAGCTGGCACAAATTTTAAAACAAAAGAATTTTTCATGTCAAGGCATAGGTAAATTATTTGCACTTGACATTTTCTCATAACTTCCAGTTCAACATCAATTTTAGATTACAAAAATTTGAATTTTCCACAGAAAAAAGTGTGTTAACTGAACTCAAGTTTTTATCAAAGGATCCACTGCATTTTATTGACACAGGAAAGAGAAAATGGGCAAATGAACCTTTGGCATTGTTTCAACTCATTTGAAAACATGAATATCTCAGATTACTATTTTTCTTTGCCAACTAAATATTTTTTTTTCTTTCTGAAATCCGACTCACAGGACACAATGAGGTCGACAGACGAAGACGTGCTTCTGCCTCTTTCGTTAATTCCCACGCACTCGTAAGTTCCATTATCCGCCTTTGTTGCGTTTTTAACGCTGAGAGTAGCAACTTGACCAAAGTCCACAGGAACCGAGACATTCGCTGAAACTCTGCACACATAAAAATATGTAAAACAATCGCAACAACAACATTTCTTCAATGAAAAAAAAAAATGTACCTTTCATCATCATCATTGGTAATGACAGGAACCCCATTTTTTGTCCAATCCACGCTAATTTCCGGACTCGCAACGAAAGAACACTGCAAAATGGCTTCTCCGCCTTCCTTCACCTTATCCCCAACTGTTTCGCTTGTCAATGGTTCACTTTCTACGTCGAGTTGCACTGTTTCAACAACAACAGCAGCACTTTGGTTACTACTGTCTTTGCTGAAGGCGTGGCAAGAGTAATTGCCCGAGTCAGGTAGTGAAACAGCCACGAGGCGAAGCTCGGTTGTTGCGTTTTCGAAATTGGTCAAGTTTTTGCCGTCCTTGGTCCACCAGACTTGGGGTAAGGTGTCACCACCTGCTTCGCAGATAAATCTGACCTCTTGATTGACCAACACTGACGTTCCTGGTTCCACGCTCAATTTTGTGATGTTCACAGCTCCTACAAAAATAAATACAGTAAATCAACAAATTCTTCTTTGAATGAATACCATAAATGCCAGTCTCAGATAATCACTCAATCCTTTCCACAGTCTTGAACACTAAACAGAAAATCTTCACCTTTAGCCTTTCCTTGTGCATTCCTGTCTCATTTACAAAAATCACTGATGAATCAAATAATTTTTACAATTTTCCCCAGGATGTTTTACAGTTTTTATTTTTCTTGTGTTCCACAGATGCAATTCAGGGAATTAATTGCCAGTCCCAAATGGATGCTGATCTCTCTTAAACACAGGGGGAAAATCAAATACAATAAAATTTTGTCACAAAAACTTCGGGGGATTTCAGAAAAAGTTTGTTATACTGAATAATTATAGATTTAAAAAAATTACTCAGAAAATGTTTAACATCAGACCTGTCTACTGTGAATTCAATCAGGTTTTTCTGGCATTCTTAGATTTTTTTTCATTATTGCTTGAAAAATTGAGGAATCTTCTGAATAAACAAAGCCATTCACATTTGCAATCAGAAAATTTCAGAGGACAGAATATTTCTTACTTGGAAAATCCATCAAACCTTTCCCAAAAATATTTATTTTGCCAAAATTCGGAAATTAAGTCATAAAAAGACATGTTTCAACATACATCCTTCGGACTTTCCGCCAGAGCTTGAGAAACTGGTTTGTTATAATTAAAAGTCTGTTGTAACAAAGTTCCACTGCTCTTCAAATAAATGCCTGGGGGTGTTTCTTGCAGCATATAGATGGTTCTTAATGTTTGTTTTCCGCACAAAAAATATCACTCACCAGAGGCAGCTAGAAGCTGCAACACCACAAACAGGAAGCGCAACATCATCACCCGTTTTTCGGCTTCATTCACACACACACTAACTCAGGTTTTGAGATCTCACGACATAACATCAACACCCTGAAAATACAAAAGACATTTCTTCAAAAAAACGAACCACTCCACAAGCATAGAAAAATCAAACAGTGGAACCGACGCGGTTATATTGGTACAATTGCAGCACGAAAGCAAATCCAAAGTTTGCCACCAGAGATTCTAAAGGGAACCAAAAAAAAAAGCACACACACACAAACACACCGACTTGAGTTCCTCTAAAACACGGATGACTTGCTGTTGATCATGTGCATACGATTCAGGTAACCATTCCAAAAAAAAGATGGACCGGAATTTTGTTTTTTTAGCGCAAATGCAACACAAACAACCTTTTCTCCTCTCATCATTATTCTCTTTTCCAGATCCCGAAAATTAATGCCTACCTCAGACCAATTTCTCGTGTTCAAAAAACAAAACAAAAACAATATCAGTACACAGCTCAGTAAACTTGATCCAAATTTGCCGAAAAAAACAACGTGTGGATAACACTGCCAGCGACTAAGCAAGCAAACATTCCGGCTGATAGAATCCTCGCTGAATCAAGATTCTTTCGTTCAATAGGCCGATTAACTGGAAAGCATAATAAGCCACTATAAACTATCACAATTCCACAAGTAAGATCAGCATTTTTTTTCGTTCAGGAAACGAACCAAAAGAGAGAGAACAAAAAAGTTTAGGATCGCTTTCTCTCTCTCTCTCTCGGCCAACCAACATAAAATTCCCTTTCATCCCAGCAGAATGCCTTCAAAGATTAGCCTTGCTCGCGCTCTAAAGTTTCTTGCACCTTGCCCTCAAAACTAAGAACAAAAAAAAAGCCAGAACAAAGCAACGTCCTTTCACAGCCAGCTTGGAGGAAAAATAAACAAAATCGAATTGGAAACACTGATTGCATGAAATAAATTAAACACTGCGTGTGTGGACAGAGACACACACAAAACTAGAAATGACTGCTTTCACTCAATGGCTTTTGACAAGAAGTCGATGAACCGCTTGGCGTACTGCTCGGGTTCTACCGTCGAGATTCCTTCCGCTTTTTCGCCATATTTCACAGTTTTGGCAGCTTTTGCAGCCTGCTTTTTCACACCGTAGTGAGTGAGAACGTCGATGATAGCCATGAAATAAATGTATTCCGGCTCTCCACCTGCAACAATATGACAGCAGAAACTCTTATAGTTTCATGCTCATCAAAGATAAATCACTCCATTAAAAACCCAAAATTTGGTTGACAAACCACAGCCCCCAAAGAAAAATCCCTCAGTTAAGAAAACAAAATTTGGTCAACAAACTTTTGTTACCCGCGCAAAAACTCCTAATTTGGTCATGCCATTTGACTGTAGAAGGTAAGATGTAATTCCAAAAATTTTTCAACACCACATGCTCACAAAAATTTTCTACAGCTGTTCAAAATTGAGTGACTGTATGATGGCATTTGTGCAGAATCACTTGAACAAATGTTATCCAGCAGTGAACAAAAGCATTTCCAGAAAGATTCTTCCAGTTGCTCCAACTGTTGAATTCTTCCTTTGGTTTTGTAGCATTGTAAGATTAATATTTCATTATCTGGTGACAGTTATTCAACTCATACTCAGAATTTTCACATGAAGCTTTTTTTCGGGTTGTTTTCATTAGTCATAATTTTATCCAACTCTTAAAAACATGGTGAACATACACAGTATGCTACAGTAAGTCATCCTGACTAGAAATTCGCCATGGATTATTTTTGTTCAATTTTGAATTGCATTTTGAGCGCTCAGGGTTTCATTCTTGAAGTGCATGTGAAAATGAAGTTTGGTCAAAAAACTTTTGTCTGGAACCACTCAGTACTTTCCTGTTATCTCTGTACCTTCCCTCTGACCAATTTAACCTGACTTAACCTAACTTCACCTAACCACCTCCCAAAATCAGTTTCTGCTTTCTTTGGGTTTCTGCTGAAACTGATTTTGGGACGCAGTTAGGTAAAGTTAGGTTAGGTCAGGTTATGTTAGTTAAAATATATTTGTAACTAATATAACCTGACCTAACCTAACTTCACCTAATCGCCTCCCAAAATTGGTTTGAGCAGAACGCGGAAAAATAAAATTCACAGTTTCTGGCAGGTTGTTGTGATTATGAACTTGTCCTGAAGATTTGTCTGGATGGTAGTGCAGTCTAGGAATGAGGTACAGAGATAACAGGAAAGTACCAACCACTCAAGGTCAATAATCAAGGGTGCACACTAAATTAGCAAATCATTCACTGATGAATAATGCCTTGGAATTTGGAACACACACCTTCAACACTGGGAATTGCATAGAGATCAGTTTGCGGGTCGATTTGCCCATTCGAAAGAGCCCGAGGGCGAGTGAAGTTCAGCGGACTGTCAGGTGGTGTTGGCACGGGATTAGCATCTCCACCACCAATGGATCTGGGACCAGCTCCACCAGATCCACTGCTTTCTTCACCCTCATCATCACCTAAAAAAAAAACAAATCGATTCAAATTATCACGATATCAGACAAAAACTTCCAGGAATGAGGAAACAGAACAAACCTTCGAGCGCTTGCCGTTCCATGTCCTCTCGATCTTCTTGTTCAGCGCGCTCACAATCATGGATCCCCAAAAGCAGCGAATAGTCCATCACGTGCACTTTGGTGAGGAACTACGCAAAATGTTATTTGAAAAAATACGCAAATTTTTGCACACGTTTTCAGAGTTCAAGAAAATATTAACGCACTGCAGTGTCCGCATTCAGCGTTTCCAACAATTTGTCCTTAGCATCAGGCCCGATGAGAATTTTCACACCGTCTTTAACGAAGTCGTTGTCCTTCAAAGTTGGCAAGTCCTTCCCTTTTTCCTTCTCACTTGCCTCTCGGTCCACCGTTGACCCTTTCAAGTCGTATTTCCTGAAAAAAGTAACTCAAACCTCCGTATATCGAATTATTTTAAAGCCCCTGTCGGAAATTATCTTGGGAGAGTTGCATCAAAAAGAATTTGAATTTCCTGGAGCATTTTGGCTATTTACTTCATAGACAGAATTTCCGGCATTTCTTCCTTCCCTTGAACAGAAAATGCTTCCCCAACTCGAATTTTGTAAAACTCACGTGTGAATCTTGAAATTGGCGCTGAACACGTTCCGCATAACGACCATGTAATGCTCGATACTCTCCACAGTGAGTCTGTACATCCCCATGTACTGCGGCAACAACGTCTTTCCGTGTCGTTCCACCACGTACTGAATAACACACACACGAAAACCCTTCCTTGTTACTCACTCGAGAGAAAGTAACCAAAGAAACGCACTTGATGATAAGGCTTGAGGAGAACGTGCATCTGCTCCACTTCCTCTGTCGTTAGCGTTTTGATGACGAACAACTGGTCGTGACTCAAGTAGAATTTGGCCCCTGATCGACCCGGGGAATCCACTGCCACTGGCTGACACACAGTCAAACTCTCCCGATAGTCGACGTCATCCATGCCGAAACGTTCCCGCAAATTCCGAAACACAAGAGGACAATATTCCTTCACCTTGAAATGGCTCGGCATGTTTTCCCTTATTTCGAAAAACAGAAACGTTTCTCGTATCCAACCACGGAAACTCGAACTCACAAAACTCACTTGTTGAACAAATGATTATCGACTTTGATCTTCGCGTAAGCCTTGAAGTCGTCCGGCATCAACATGACGGGTATGTTCACGTGGCTCAACTCGTTGATCTTTCAAGAAACAAAGTAACACTCGTTGAAATATGAGAAAATTCTCGAATTTTTCAACACCGGACTCACTGAGTGGTTCACGCCCCACATGAACACTGAGAGAAGCGGTTCGTTGGCACGGAACAGCTTCCGTTTCTGGTGCTTCACGCGAATGTGTTTCTTCTTCATCTTGAAGCTCGCGGCTCCGATCGCAGGAGACATTTTCGTGAGAAGGAATCACTCAACTAGAATCGCCACTCATTCTGCAGGATAGTGACAGGATTAGATTGAGCACGAGAAGAGAAAGATGCTGTACGGATAATGAAACACTCGCAGCACTCATGTATTCACATCCCGGAAAAAATAAAACGATGCACGATATCTGGGTTATCTACACATGGCATTTCAGCGCAGCATC
Source organism: Notodromas monacha (assembly GCA_905338405.1). Lineage (NCBI taxonomy): Eukaryota > Metazoa > Arthropoda > Ostracoda > Podocopida > Cyprididae > Notodromas > Notodromas monacha. The sequence continues at coordinate 95,820 of CAJPEX010000034.1, read as the reverse complement.
TTTGATCTCCTCCAGGCCTCCATAGAAAAAATAACTCATTGCACGGCCTTCGAAGAGCTCTGTTTCATGGACGATAACTCGGCAGTGGATACGGTGGGTAACCGGGTTGAGGTGGAGGAGGTGCAGCTCGAACAGGTAACGGATTCAGCGATGACAAGGAGCCCGTGCTCACACGTCGGTTCCTCATCAGTTCTTTCAACTTGTCCACTTTGACGCGTTTCGAGTGCACTTGACGCCGTAGTTTCAGATACTCATCGAGGAAGGCTTCCGGGGTGTAATCTGAGCTGAGGAATCTCTGCGCCAAATCCTATTGAGCAAGTAATCACGGATGAAATTGTCTCATTCGCGTGCCTCATGAAAAAGATGAGCTCACTTCACTGCTTTCTTCCAGCGACGAGTACTCGGACTGAAGCAAGTCCAGGATCGCATCAGGTGACTTTACGCCTCCAGCACGTTCTGAAAGCAGCAGTAATCCTTCCATTCAGATTTCACGAATTTTTCTGTTCTCATCGATGCTCACCAATGACGAACTGTTTCTCCGAAAGTTCAATCAGCATTGCCTGTGCGGAAATGCTCTTGATTTCGAGCTCCTTCTTCAACTCGTTCAACCTTGGCTCATGTTTACAATTTTTCTCTGCCAGGGATTTGTTTGTCGCCAGCAACATGGCTTTCTCGTCTTGCCATCCTTTCATCTGCTTGAAGAATCGAGGTGAAGGATTCTGCGGTCGTGCCAAATATATTCGGTTAACTCTAGAAAAACTTGCCTGAGGTAGATCACGGATGACCTCGTCGAGTTTACTTTCATTATTCATGTAGTCATTCAGTTCGGCGATCGAACAGAACTTGAAAACACTGAACGCCGTATCCAAGTTAGGTGCGTAGGACATGCTTTCTCGCCTGATTCACAACTGCAACATACATTTTCAGTCACAAACAAAACCAGTGACTGCTTCATCATCACACGAAATTCAAAATTCACTTCTTTTCTCGACGGTTCAAATAAATCAGAATATTTATCACGGGAATTTTTCTGATAATCGAAGCAATGTAGAGCGTCCAAAGCTCGAACAAACGAAAGAGCATTAGCCTTCGAAATTCTCCACACTACAAAGTTTCACAATGAAAAATGCATCAATTTTCACAAGAATAGCACAAAATTATCCTACACATGCATGTTCAACCACCACACAACATTGTGGTACAGCACAACTTCCACTCAACACCACTCCATTCAGGGCTACCTCTTCCACACCACCCCTAGGAGCACCAGTCTCTCCCTGTGACTCTCCTTGAGTGACTTCAACTGCAATGGCTTTTGCTGTAACATCTAGGCATTCTAGGGAGACTCCAAGGGACAAATAACAGTGCATGTATCAAAACTGTTTCTAGAAGAAAAAAAATACATTATCTAGGCAAACTTTAATGGAAAAATAACAGCGTAAACATAAAAAACACAATTTTCAATGTAATGAAAAATTGTGAATATTTGAATAACATTGCGCAAATTATGTGAATAAAAATTTCAATTAATTTTTTCAAAGTCTGTTTACCAATTTATTACTACAAATAATGTGAAACAGACCATGAGAACAAATTTGGAATATCAAATCTGTCAGTGACTTAAACAGCAAAAAACATGCCAATTTCCAAATTTATTGATGTTGGGATTAAAAAATGCAATTCAGTATGGTACTCATAAACAGGAATTTCCAATAATATTTTGTCATTTTGTACAAATAAAATTGTTTTTCTACTTCCTTAACAACTATAAAAGCCATCTGATCAAGTTCTTAACTCACTGCAGTATAACTTGATTAATGCCTACTCACTGCTTGACTTACAGTTCAATAATGCAAGTGCATGTACAGTACTGCCCACCATAACCCCTCTTCTGCTGAAAGGGTTTGGTGTGGAGTGACATCTACATGATTTTATAACAAAAACAGTATGTTATTGTTCAAACCAATGAAAGAGAGTTCAACCAGCAAACATTTGAGCATTCACAATTTCTGCGTTCATAAGCATGAGGTTATAAGTACATCAACTACCCTGTTCATAGCGATGCCCCCAAAACCCTGAACAGCAGCACTTCACAAGAGTAAGGGTCAGACCCATCCAAGAGCACATTCTGAGGGGCATTCGAAGTAAATGTGGGCATTCATATGCATCCATACAGCAGGCATCAGCATGCACAGTCTCCTGAATTCTGTACAGATATTCTAGGGGAATTCCCATCAAGGCATTAATGTAGGTGTTTGTTGAACACTACAATTAACAAAATGACAAATTTGAAGGCTGGATTTTCAAGAAATAAATGAACAATGCACAATTTATTATGGGTTGACATCATGGTGAATGGAGTACATATACTTGACATATTTACAGCAATTATAAAATATTGTTGACAGTGAAATTCATGAATTTTCTCTGAAACATCCCATATTAGCATGCAAATTTGAAGTACTGTACTATATATTTTCAATCTTTCATTCACAGCACTAATTTTGTTTATACCTTAGATCATCATTGCATGCTCAAAATGCTTCAGAGAGTTTCCATGTGTTCTTCAGGTTTTGATAATAATAAAGGACAGAGAGGTATAATGATTCTATGAAATATATCAAGTCTTCAGACTTAATTTAAGTACGGTTTTAAGCAATTTCAATCATGAAACTGTATTTTTCATTTCATTGGAAATACTGTATACTGTAGTAAATCAAATATTTCAGATTAAAAGTGCACAACACCTTAACTTATTTCAGGAATGAATTTAAATGCATTTCTGGAGTTATATAGTGCTTGTACATCAGCAGGGATTGGACCTGTGCTGAAGCACACATGTATCACTGTGTTTATCTCAATTTCGGAGGCACAATTCATCCTTGATATGGCAGAGCAATTACGAAATGTATCATGGATATATAGGTTCTTCAATTAAGATGTCAAACCAATCAAAAGGAGCATTGTACTTATTCCATGCCTGAATTTCTTGTGCATGAATTGGCAGAAGTTTTTTGCCAGTCAGCGGGAAATATTCTCCAGCCTAAAAACTTGAGCAATGAATTACAGGCGCTTTTTTTTAATTGGTTGGTATACAAAGTCCCTCCTTCGGGAAAGGGCACGATCACGGGGTGAATTTCGCACTACATCCCGTCTTGGTCTTACGAAACTAATGATAAAAACAATACCCTCGGATCTTCCCACAACTTCCACACCCCAAAAGTTAACCGAACCGCACAAGTGAGGACCGGTCAGCTTAAGGATACAGAGAGGGCAATCACAACTCAATCATCTTCTAAATTTCGGATCACTACCGTATTCCATACGGAAAATCCATACACATTTCCTCATGTCCACAGGTTCCGACGCATACACATTAAGAATACAACCTCGTAGAACTGATAATCCAAGCTGATGGTTGAAATGGCCGCCTGTGCGTCCAGGTTCCCAGACATTATACACATGCCGTTTCAACGCCACTCCCTTCCGAGCTGCATTCTAGAAGACTATTCCCTTCTATAGGGAACCTCAATACCACGAATGAGTGACTTTATAAACTGTGCATGCTTGCACCTGGGAATTTAATGTTGTAGAATGTTGTGGGAAGATAACATTCTGCACAATTCAATAATGAGCTAACAGCATCCTTAATGTTTCATGCTTGTTATTTCATGAGTAGGAATTAGTGGTTACCTTCCCAATAAAGGGTTTGCTCTTCAAGTTGAAAATGTAATTTTTTTTCTACAGTACCTGTGTACTTAGTTTCCCAAAATTGTTGAACACATTCAAAAGTATGCCATCACTGCTGCTGATTTGTGCAAGATTAACTTCCTAACATGGCCAGAAAAGAATTTTTCAAATCTGAGAATTGATTCCTTCAATGTGACACCACTCCAAAGTCACAATGCTAACCATAGTAATAAATTTGGATGCACGACTTGAAAGTTCTGCTGATTCTGCATTGGAAACCAAGTCATTCATGCATTCAAATGTAAAAAAACAATTGGAAATTTAAACAAACAGAGTGAAATACCCGTGCGTTTTAAATTTTTAACTATTGATTGCATTTAAATGCACAAATAACGTGCTCTAATTAATATACAGATTCAACCAAAAAATTCATGCATTCACATTTATTACTATAGCATTGTGCCTTTGGAGTGGTGCATCACATTCAAAGAATTAATGCTCAGAGAAAATTTTGAAAATGTGGTTTTTATATTTATGCTGTTTTTTGTCCATCAGAGTTTCCCTGGATAATACATTTTATTTATTTTAAAGGGGGTTTTTATATGTGCACTGTTATTCATCCAGCAGATTCTCCCTAGTGTTTTTTTTCCAAAAACCATTGCAGATGAAGTCACTCAATGGAAGTCACTGATGACTCTGGGAGTAACTGGCGCTGCTACGGATGGCGTGGAAGAAGTAGCCCTTAATAAAGCAGCTTTGAGTGAAAGTTGTACCATAACATCGTGTCACAGCGGCGTAGAGGATCTTGCCAGTGGAGACTCCATGTTGCAGTTGGTGAGAACGTCCGCCCGGGCTCTAAAAGCATCAATATCATAGAGCTTGTGAGTTTCATCCTGCAACTTGCAAAGAATCCAGTACAAACTACTTGGTCTACATGGTTCTTTATTTGAAAAATCAAATAAGAACTTTCAGTACCGAGAAAAACATGGAATACTTTTCGACATGACACACTATTTCTTTCAGGGGTCCCAAACAGAGCTTATCTTCTGAGTATGTACTGCTGGTGTAAGGAATTTGTTTATGTTCTGCAAACAGTAGGGAAGGTGAGATTAGATACCATACCTTCAGTGTTCATAGGATTCCACATGTAGCAGGTTAAAATTTTGGTCCTTAACGAGAGTCAGGGAAAAATGGTGGTAGTTCTGCTCAAGGCATTTTGTTCTATAGTACCAAATGATTCCTATGTATGGGGTTGCCAGGGGCAGCAGAACCCCCACAAAACCATCCCCTCTTACATGCATATATGATACACCAATCCCGTGTTGTCCTTTTCCCAGTGTGCTCCTGTCGACAATCATTTAATATTACGGATCGATCAATGCGTAGAAGGAGGAAAAAAAAAAACGAAGGGCAGCCAGGCATGGAAAAAAGTGCTGGTAACCGTGAGTTTAGTGTTATTCTCTTTTTAGTGCTTGTCATTCCAGTCGTCATTCTTGGTCATACGTTTTTCTGTCAGCATGTGACGAAATTTGATTTGACATGATTTTTTGCTGGACTTATATAAAATTCGGGTGGAAAAGAGTGGTGCAATGCATTCCAAGACAGTGATCTGTGATCAAGAGAACTCTTTTGTGACCATGTTTTATGTGTTATGTAACGATGGATCTGCCACAGTTATTATAAATTCAATTCAAAAAATCATTATTTGGTTCGAAAAAATTTTAAAATTTACTTTTGTCTGATTGCAATGTTTTCAGCATAGATTTATTCTCCACAAAAACACAATGCAGTCATAATAATAATGAAGCATGAGTATGATGGGAAAAACTGAATAACAAGATTGCAAAAATGCATGCATTGATCTCAATGCCACAAAGTTTAGGGAATCATCTTTAGAGTTCATGAAGAAAGATCTATGGGAATTTTTAAGTTTTTAGTGTTACTTTTCAAAGTTTATGCAGTAAAATTCAAATGTAAGTAGGTCTGGAAGTTGAAATAATATGTTATGAGGAAGCTTTTGAAACCTTTCTATGTGATAAGGAAGTAGCCAACATGAATTTCTAAAATTTATACCCAGCAAATAATTTGTGTGTTGGAGTAAGTTTACTCAAACTCATTTACAGTCAACCCCTGTCTAACGGACTTGATTCGTGCAAGGGACAAGTCTGTTGGACAAAAAGTCCTTTACATGAATTCAATTACATAAANATTACATAAAAAATGAAAAATTTCAATCTTCAACACTAATTTTAAACCAAAAGAAGTCTGTTTGGTGGATTTTGTCTGTTGGGCGGGAGGAAAAACTGCTTGCAGAGCTGGTCTGTTTTGCAAAAATCCCTTACACGGGAGGTCTCTTAGGCAGGGGGCCACTTGTATTTCATGGTTGCATAATTATGATTTAGGTATTGTGAAACTCTGGTGCTGCATGAATATTTATGTTTTTCCCAACAATTCCTGGTTTTCATTTTGAAGCAAAATAAGATCATATCTGGTTGAATGGAACCATGATCTCATGTAGTTTTAATATGCTCTGGAACAACCCTTGTTCCATGAATATTAATTATACCTGATACAAAAAAAGAGGGAAATGATGGGAAAGAGAAAAGTTCAACATTTTTTGAGGTCAGACATTGTGAAACTTGAAGAAATTGTTTTAAATCAGGGATGGTGGCTTTTCATTCATACTCCCCGATTTTTTGTTGATAAAAAACAGGCAGAGTTTCATGGATATCAAAATTCAACAATCATGGTCCATGCTGGGAACCAGCACATCACATGTTGTTTTCTAATGAAAAGTCACTCTTTGTTGAATCAAACAATAAGATCTGACATTCTTGGTCTTTCCAAACATTCTATCTTCCATTCGAGCCTGACTAAATCTTTTTTACATTTTTCTCTGCTTAAATACTAGGGAGTTTTAAAAGTGTAAGTTGGATTACAATTTCATGGCAGCCATCAGTCAGTGAAGTACCTTTGTTTTTTTCTGCTCAGATTGTCAAAAAAGTTAGTATTTAGTGATTGCTGATGGTGTGCATGCAGTTCAGATGTTGTAGGAAAAAAAAAATTGGTTTTTTGTTTGGAAAATAAGCTTTGCACACTTTACTGTGCTTTTCTTCCCTGTTGATTGATGTGCTATGTGCTGAACTGCTGTTTATTACTTGCTATGATAAAAGGGAACAAATTATGTCTTTGAGAAAAGAGTTTGAATTAAAATATCTTTTTATTTTTTATTGTGCTCAATTGAAAGAAAGGTTTGCTAAAATTCACTTCATGCAGTATACACTTCCTGGAATTCTTCCAATTTCAGAGTGGATGAAGTTTCTTCCTATTCCCTGTTTAAATCTGTATATAATATCTTACCTCAATACTGAACTACACAAACCTGCAAAAATACTCTGATTCTTGTCAGACAAAATGTGTTCATATTTTTTAAATGTTTTCTTTATTCTCAATCATAAAAACATGTTTATACACTTTGCAGACAAAAGGGGGTTCCCAGGTTCTATACAGCACAGACTTCTCAACACCTCTACTGAGAAGATTCTTCTTCGTTTTTTTCTTCTACAAGAAAGTGTCAGTCTCTGTATGCTTGGTATCTTCATTGCACAAATAAGATAGTTTTGACATCATGGGACAGAAGGTTACCAGGACTGACTTTCACTGGTCAGAGGACCCTCTTTACCATTTGAAGAGACAGAAGGATATTCTCAGTAAGTAACATTTTTAGATTTGAGTTTTTGCCTGCCAATCAAAATTCCTGATGCATGGATAAATCAAGGATATAAAACTTTCATGAATTTTAGAGATGAAACAGATCCGATTGTTCCTCTCTGTACAGTTTGTTCCAGCTGGAAATATTTTACCAGATGACATTTGCATTAAATTTAGGCCTTTTTCCTCAAGCTAAAGTTGCAGCACAGCAGTCAATAAAATCAAGGAACACTTAGAATAAAAAGGACAATGCTTATTTTCATCACAGAGGTGCACCCTGAAATAAAGACCCTGTTTGGGTATGACACAAGGACAAAATGGATGATCCTAGTGGCCTGGCTGGTCCAAATGTCCTCACTGTGGATTGTGAAGGACCTCACTGGCCTACCTTTATTTCTTATGGCATATTGTTTCAATGGTGTCATAAACCATTCTTTTACACTAGGTGAGGCATTCCACAGAATTAATTTGGATGAGTCTCTCATCACTGAATAATTTCCAGCCATTCATGAGATATCTCACAACCTGGCTTTTGGTGCAAGCAGACCTTGGGCCAACAACATGCTGGGGATCTTTGTGAACCTTCCCCTAGGAGTTCCTGTTTTTGGATCTTTTAAAAAGTATCACAGAGAGCATCACAAGGTATGTATTTAACTGCTTGACCAAATTAAAACAAAATTGCTGACACTAAATTCACTGGATTTTTTACTCCAGTATCTTAGTGTAGATGGAGTGGACACTGATTTGCCAACAGCTTTGGAAGGATGGCTCTTCAACAGAACTTGGACAAAGATCCTATGGCTCTTCCTGCAACCCTTATTTTATGCCTTCAGACCAATGGCAGTGTACCCAAGAAGTTTCACTGCTGTGGAGGCTGTTAATGTACTGTGCACTGTGGCATTTGATGCCTTGGTTGTACAAATATTTGGTAATTATCCCCACCATGCTGATCAACTTTGAGAATTCAGTTTCCAATTGTGGTACAGTAAAATCTTGTTATTACAACAAACTTGTGAAGACTTCAGAAGAAGTTTGTGTTAGCAACTAATTTGACATAATGAGATTTTCAAAATGATTGAATAGGCATATTGTTTCAAATTGAACCTGGAGATATTGAAGATCTTCTTTTTGTGACCTTTTTGGATGTTTTTCAAGGCTTGAAAAACTGTGATTTTTGAACAGAAATTCAAATATCAATAACAAACATTTACTATGAATAACAGGTATACACTGGTACCCTTTGTATAGGCTTCCAAGTTTTTCCAAGCAATTTCAGCACAGACTTGTAAGTGTGAATAAATGTTATAAAAAGCTTACAGTTGTTGAGCATCAATAAGAATTCTAAAGAATCCAAACTCCAAGCAAGGGCTGAACACCTTTCAAGCTAAATTCTTTTTTTTTATCCCATAAAATTTTTGTAAACTGAGGATGTTCAGGTAAATTTTCAGAGATTTTTTTCAGTGATTTTACCTTATATGTATGTCCCAAGAACAATGCAGTCAAAGTCACAGTTTTACAGGCACTTTTGAGATTGTGCCTGCCTTTAGTGATGCTTTTTGGTTAGGAAAATCACTTGTTTAAAATATATGGTTAGATTGCATTTTGAAAGTTGTTTGTAATGCGATTTTTATCACATGTACCCAAATAGGATTTCTTCCAGGCATTAATTTGAAAAAAGTTTGTTTTACTGGGAATTTTTTTTTGGTATTGTTGTAACAAGATTCTTTACTGCATATTGTAAATTGAGGATTTGATATTCAATGTATACAACACAAATAATACTGTACCATGCACAAATCATTTTTATCTGTACTGGATGAGCACTTTAGTCCCCAAGTTTTTTTTTTGAAAGATCAAACTGTGGTTTAGAAATCATTGAGCTTATGTTCCAGGGTGGAAGTGTTTATTTTTCCTGATTGGATCTTCATTGCTGACCATGGGACTGCATCCAATGGGTGCTCACTTCATCTCTGAGCATTACATGTTCAATAAAGGTTTTGAGACCTATTCCTACTATGGACCCTTCAACTACATCATGTGGAATGTTGGGTATCACAATGAACACCATGACTTCCCAAATATTCCATTCACCAGATTGCCAGAGGTAAAATTTCAATGTCCAGCTCTTCTCTTTTTGGTTCAAACTTATTTGGAATTTTTACAGTTGAGGAAAATGGCTCCAGAGTTCTATGAGAACCTACCAACACATGATTCAATGGGTCGCATTCTTTTTGACTGGATATTTGACCCAAATATTGGACCTTACACTAGGCTCAAGAGGAAGCAACTTGGCTTTGTCAACTGGTCTACTGATCCTAAGCTCAAGTGATCTTGCAAGAATATTCAGCAAATTGGTTCCAGACACTTTGGAAGCAAAATTTCATCCTACTCTGTTTTTTTTATTCAATAGAAATGACAATAGATTTAACTGTTCAGATTAAAAATTCTGGGTTCCAGCATGATTTTGGCACCAATTAAAAGGGATAATATGAAAATGAATTTGAGAGAGCTAATTTTAATCAGCAAAATATAATCAGAAAAACATGTGCCTGATGATCTGCCAATTAATTGATTCCTCCCAGTGTTTTTGTTGTTTAAAGATGTACATTCTGTTTGCATACCTGAGAATTGCCCTGATGAACATAAATCCCTCCTATGATATGCCAATGTTTTATTCTCTCCTTTGCTTGCCAACAATTTCCATATCCAAATGATGTGATCAATTTCACAAACTTTATACACATCTTTGAGAAGTGTTGAGTAGGTTGCAATGGTGGATTCTGTGAGCAGGGGATCTAAAGGACACTTGGATGATTATCTTGGGGAGTTGAGATCCGAAGTAATGTATATGTGAATAGAATAAATAAATTGGATTTTCTCAGGGTTCAATTTTCTGGTTTGGGAAACCCCACATTCTGCCAGAACTTTCTGGAAAATTTGTCAGGGCCAAACATTTTTTCAACCATTTTGTGCACTATCATGCTTTTCCCTCATGCCTATGTGAAGGTTATTGTTGGACATACATTTTATGTAACTCACTGAAGAAATGAAATGTAACTGCTGTCATTTACCTATCCTAAAAAGCTCAGTTTTCAACTTTATCTGGTTCCAATTCTTGTGCAAAGAGTTTGAAAATTGAACCATAAAAATGACTTTTGTTGAAATACTTGAGTAAATAAAATGTTGATGGGGATCTGACCAGTGAATTTCCAGTAGAATGAAAGTGAACATTTAATCAATATACAGTATAAATACATACTGTATTTGAGAATGTACAGTCAAGTCCTGCACAACAGACTTAATTTGTGCTATGGAGATACTAGTCTGTTGCATGAAAAGTCTGTTATACAAATTTGATTGTCCAACATGTTCACTCTAAAACAACCATGATTATGACCAAAATAGCTTGAGACCACAACAATCACAAATTCATAGCAATAATAATAAAATTTTATATTCAAATTAAGTAGCAAAGCCAGTAGGGATCTGAGGGATTCCCGTTAAATGGCGGTGTGCACTTTTACAGACTGAAGTCTGATATGCAGATTCGTCTGTTATGCAAGAGGAAAAACTGTCTCCAGACCCAGTATGTTCTGCTAAAATATGTTATGCTGGAGGTCTGTTGTAAGGGAGTTGACTTCATTCTAATGGCACTTCTTTATTGAAGGCTTATTGTTCTATGATTTGATTGCTGAAAAAATACCTGAACATCCTCAGTTTACAAAAATTTTATGGGATAAAAAAAAAGAATTTAGCTTGAAAGGTGTTCAGCCCTTGCTTGGAGTTTGGATTCTTTAGAATTCTTATTGATGCTCANAAAAACTGCAATGGGAAAAACAGCGAAACCTTCATCTCTATGCAGCTTGTATGTAACTTCTGTAACCTGCTGTCAGTAATTTCAATAGTAAGTGGGGGACAAACTTAGATAAGGGTTAGCACTACACTATAATGACTCATGTTCAAAAGGGATGGTCCTCATTTTCTTTCCAGTTGACCCCAGCACAACAAACCTCCTACACAACAGATTTTTGCACAACAGACTTCATCTGGAGGTAGTTTTCCCTCCTGTGTAGTGGAGTGAATCCACATAACAGACTTCTGTTGGTTTGAAATTATTGAAAAAAAAATTTCAATAATTCAATTGGCATAATGGACTAGTCTGTTGCACATATTGAGTCTGTTGTGCAGGGGTTGAATGTTATCCAAAATGGAATGTAGTACTGACTCTTAGAGTTTCTTGCAGTTTAGTTATGAGGAATATATCCTTGAATCCTTAATTTGTGGTAGAAAAGATGATTTATGAGAAAACCACTCACACAATCAATTCATGATCCCTTCATGCATATATAGAGGTTTGCTCTTTTGTGAGATTTATGAAAATCTTAAAGAAAATCTTAATTTTTGAAATCTGAAAGTATCAAGATAAACAGTTGGCCTTGTATGATTTCTCATCAACGATTCTCTCTAAATTGTTCATTCAACTAAAGTAACTGAACCTGATACAGGAACAAGCTGTAGACCTTGTGCTTTAAATCAATTGTTACTGACATATTCTTTACAATTTCAGGGAAGGAATGGGTGTATGCATACATGTCAGATGTCCAGTTGTATTTTGTGGATTGTATTTTCTTTTAATTTTGTTATCCATTTGGGCTCTGTTTCCTGCTCTAAAGTGATTAAATGCCTTTTAGTTGATTTGGGTTAGGTGGGGAGGGGGTTTGGATGTGGAACTCTTGATTGAACCTTGTGAATGCTGAAAAGTGGCAAATAAAGTGTTCTGTTCATTCATTCATGTGTGATTTCCATTTCACAGAAACAAAACTGATATTCAAAAGCAGAGGAAAATGGATTGGAAACCTTTTTTTTTTATTTTCACATAACGATGATAATAAAAGTTAACTATGAAAAATTCTTCCAGGTTGCTGTGGTAGATCATTATGTGACGAAATTCAAGGGGGGTTTCTACTCAGGAATTCCATGGAAGATGAAGACACTTGTGCCTGATGATCTGCCACGTGATCCCTCCCAGTGTTTGCAAAGGAATCTTGTGTGTGCCAGAGCATCGCCCTGCTGAACATACATGGCGAATATTTCCTTTTCTTCTCATCCTGAAGTTTTTTCCCCCTATGTTATAGATGAACGGAGGCCATCTTTGCAACATTCATGTGAATCCTTGGGATGTTCCAAGGAGGGGTATAAACGGAGGATCCCGGCTGCTGAGGATCTCCAGTGCCCCTGGAGGATCCTTCTGGGTATGCGAGATCACAAGGAACCTTGATTCCAACAGTGAATTAAAAAAAGACACTTTTCTCCAAGGTTTAATTCTCCAAAGTGAACTATTTTGTAACCACAAAATCTATCAAGGTCAAAGAATCATAATTTAAAGAGTTTTCTTTCATTCCTTGTAAAGATTTCAGGTGACCTCATTTTAACAATTTTATGTGTTGACACGTTCGGGGTTTGTATTTCTTATATGCTTTCATGGAGTGAATTGGATGAATTTTCATGATCATGTCTCTTCATTCTGATTCAGTGAAGTAATCAAAGCATGTTTCTTGTAAAAAAAAAATAAATATAAAATGCTTGAAAAAAAATAAAATTGAGGATTTGTAGACAAAATTCTCCCAAGGATGTTTTCCTTAATTACCTTTATTTTTCAAATGCTTGTGTGAGTTTCAAAAAGTGAATGTTTGTATGAAAAATTTATGAAGCCTTTGACCTGTTTTTTGATGCAAAAAATAACTTTATTCATGCATGAAACATCAAAGAGATGCTGAAAGATGAAGATCAAGCATGAAATTATACTTGCTCATATTTTTCATTACCTCATCTGTGCAGATTTCTCCATCAGAGGGAGATAAGAAGAAAAAAAAGAGAGACAGAAGGAGTGCCATTTTTGCATATTTCTTCACAACCCATAAAAGAAGGTGACAAGCAGAGGAAATTGATCTCATCTCTCTGGAGGTTTAATTTTTTCTTCTTTGGAAGGTAAGAGGAGAGTTTTTTTTTGCATAAAGAAATGCCTAAAGGAGCTGAGGATGACAAAGACCAACAAATGCGCAACAGCACCAGCAACAACAACATGATGAGAGCTGAGGAAAAGGCCAGAGAGGCTGTGAAATTCAGAGAGAGGTCCACAAACCGTCCACCTCTCAAAAAATCCATTTCCGTTCTCATGAAGGGCAAGTTCAATGCATTCTGTGAAGCTGGGACCATTCATGGCCTGGGCAACATCAGAAGGTTTCTGATCCATTTCTATAATGTTTCAAAATTGATCATTCCTTGTAATCCCCTTCCTTTTTTGGGTGTTATATTTACTGCTGAATAATTCTCAATGCTGATGGTTGATTTATTTGTTCAACTCACCAATTTCACAATCTTTTGCACTCACACGAATCAAGGAAACACTAAAATGTGAGTTTAATATTTGTAATAGCAAATGGGATCTTTGAAGAAAAATTCTTTCACAAGAAATGTACAATGTCTCAGACTGCACATATGAAGTGTTCCTTTTTATTCTTATCCATTTCTCAATTTGTTTGCTCCATGTAACAAATATCATCATAATTTGATATCCCAAACTTTTAGTCTTTCTTTAGTAGATAACCACAATACTACAATATTAAACAATTGAAACATTAGTTGTGGATTTTGTTAACAGAAGGAAAAAGAGATTTCTGAAACTCATCAATTGACTGACATAATAATCATAAACATATGAATAATGTAAACAAAAATGAATGTTTACTGAAAATGTTAAAGTTGCTTCTGAACATCTGTTCATCTGAATGCACTGAAAAGAATCAGAAGAATTCCAAAACATTTATTTGCGAATTACAAGATATTCATTTAAAATTTTTGGGTTTCTGAAAACAAGTTTAAAGTGCCATTATTTTTGTGCATGTTGCAGTAGCCACACCTTCCTAATGACACAAAGCAGCCAGGTTGCTTAATAATCCTCATCATCCTGTGTCTGGTCACAGGTCATTTACCTTTTTGCTGCCCTTGTTCCAATTTCCCATATATAGACTTGGTCATGTACCCTGTTGAGCATGCCACAATCTCTAAAGCTGTGTCCAAACACTCTTTCATTGCTCATTGTCAGCTTGGAGCTTGTTTGATTGGGTTTTTCTGAGGGAAATGTATAATTCACACATTATATTATGTAAGGAAGGTCTGGTTAAAATGTTCCTCAACCCCTGGTCCATGGACAGATGCCAGTATGCAGTAGCTTTTTGGCCATCTATGGGACATTTTCTTCAGCAAAATAAATTCATGGACATTTTGCAATTAGGTTTTTTTCTAAAGTTTTGGAGAGACAATGACAGTTTACATCTGACAAAAAATTGAAAGTTGACTATTCTCCTAATAATACTTCAGGCTCATTTTTACTTGTTGATGTACAAAAATTTAATTTTTCATCTTGACAAGGCTTTCTCAAGCCCACTTTTCTAAATTTTGAAGACATTCCAGCTGTATAACTACTTCAATGGTTCTCAACTTACTTTTTCAGAAAAATAAATTTTTTAAATACCTGCAAAGCCTTTTAAGCAAATCTTTTTTAAAAACTTGGCTATAGTCTGCAGAATTTTCTTTTGGAAATTTGCCAGTCTGTGAGTGCAACAAGGTTGGGGTACACTGGTCTAATTAATTTAAACACCCAGACCATAAGAAATACATATTTTCTTCTCACCTGCTTATCTTAACAAGGTAAATAAGACATATAGGGCTTTAGAACGTCATGAGACAATCAAAGTAGAGAGGAATTTTATTCCAGCAATTCAACAGGTATTGAAATATTGGGATAACTACCTCTTGATATAGCTTTGGCACAAGAGTTTCCTTCAAGAGTATATGTGTATAGATATGTTCATTACTGTATACAATAGAGAAATAAAGGAAAAAATAAACTTTGCCTATCATCCTCAAGTCAGTATTGGATTGTGAACAATAAGTGATAAATTGATAGGGTCCAATCTAACACTTCACCTTTATATCTAGGTCCAATCATTGGTTTGCAAAGGTGGTTTGGGGAGCTGTGATACTGATGCAAACTGGATTCCTAGTGTACATCTTTGTCACCTACTTGGACACCTACTTCAACTACTATGTGCAAAAAGGAAGCACAGAGTTGAGTTGGGAGGAAGAGACTGTCATGGAACTACCAGACATCACACTGTGTGCCAGCAGTCCTTTCAAAAGAACTGCCATTTCCAGCATGCAAGGTCTAACTGGAGATGACTTGGAAGGTACTAGTAAGTTGTTCTTGGCTTCAACTAGAAACTATAACCCTCTCCTCATAGAAAACTTCAGCAATTTAAATTCTAGTGGACCCATAGAATTAGTATGCACCATCAGACAGGAAGTAATGGCTCACTTGTCCATTTTGTTTACTGTATCCTCAGAAAAGGCAGATATGCTGCTTCAATCCACACCAGAGAAAAGTAAACAGTTTTAACAATCACTCCTATATTCCTATACTTCAGAATCACAAGATTTTTTTCCTTCTACTTGTCCACATGTTTGCATCAACCAATTTCTCAAAATGGGAGCAGACCTTCATGTAAACAGCACTTTCATGGCATATCTGCTGATGGGTTTTGGTGCTGGAGCATACATAAGGCAGGATTATTACACAAAAAGTCAACAACACCATATTCCTATGAGGGAGTGGATGGACCAAGTTTTGAAGGCCAAGAATACTACTTATAAGCAATTGGTACTTGACATGTCACTCAGGTATAACATTTTTTTTATCAAAGGATCTCTTCAAGACATGAAATCAATAATGGATATCATGTTCTCTCAAGGTGTGAAGACATAGTCCTTCAATGTGCATATGATGGCAAGGAGATGAATCAGAAGGAATGCTGTGAAACCATTTTCCCAGAGCCTGTGATCACCAGTAATGGTCCTTGTTTGTCATCCCATGGAAGACCACAGATGCAGAGGATCTTTGGAAAGAAAGGTGGACTCACTTTCATCCTCAAGACTGATGACTACAGTGAAGAAGGTCTGGTCTATGTTTCTTCTATCATATTGAAAATTTTGGAGGTCTTGCATGTTTACATTTGCAATTTGGATTCTTTTGAAATTTTTGTGGCACAGTGCCAAACTCAATAGAACTCGGTTGCCATGTTTTCTTCTAGCAGGGCTGGATTCAAACTTGCTCACAGATGCAGGGGACATTTATGGATACACCATCACAGTCACAAACCCTGTGATGGTGCCATCAACCTTGACCACCACTACCAATAAAGGAGCACCAGCAGGAATGAAGACCTCTTTGGAGCTCACCAAAACTGTGGCATGTATCTCACAATGGATATACTGTCCAGTTACATTTCATTACAATGAACTGGTGGCAACTTCAGAAAAGTTTGTTACAATGAATAGTTTGTTATAACAATTTGATTTTCAAATCATTTACTGCATACTTGCTTTGAATTACTTGACTTTATATATAATCAATATTTTCATTGTGTGGCATTTTTAAATGTTTTTCCATGCTTGCAACACTGTGAAAAAAGAAATTTCAAATGTCAATAACAAACATATACTCCAAATAACCAGTTCACACTAGGCCTTTTAGCAATTCCTGAGCAAGTGCTAGTTTGAATTGAAAATTTGAGACTGTGCCTGCCTTCATTGGGAATTTTACAATGTGTTTCTCAAAAAAGTTTTTTATGCAAAGGTGGTACCTCACAATTCACCTCCCACAATTTGACCATCCTGCAATTTGAAAGGGAAATTTGCAGGGAGGTTGACTTGCAATTTGACCTTCGTCACATATTTCAGCCTACTTAGGTCATTTTTTATAGCATTTTTGTCCCAATATTTCTCAATGTTATGAAGTTTCTCACAGCTCAACCACTTTGCAATTTTACCCTAGTCTGGAAAATGATCAGGGTCAAATTGTGGGGTACCATTGGAACTGGAATTAGAGAGTTTGTTGTAATGAGATTTTTATAACATGTACCTCATAACCTCATGGGAGGTTACCGGGATTTGGAAAAAAGTTTGCCGTATTGACAAATTTGTTCTAATGGCATTGGTTGTAACAAGATTTTACTGTAGTGAACTAGTGACCAAATTCTTGTTTCCCAATGGTGCAGAAATGATATATTGTACATTGACCATTGTGTTTTCACAGGAAGATTGGTCTGGTCTGGTGTTGCCACAGTTCAGGAACAGACCAAAGGTCTGTGTTGACCTGAAAGATGATGCCAATACAATGAACTACTCAGATGTCATGAGGGAATACTCTGAGTGGAGAGGCAACTGTTTGTTAACCAAGCTTTTTGAGTTGTCAGAGGTCAAATGTGGCTGCAGGTTGATTGATGACCCACGAATCAGTGAGAGATAAATTCAACATTACAATGTGCATGGATGCAGTTTTACATTTCTGTATTCATGGTGTCTTTCAGATGACTCTTTGGTGATTTGCAAACCAGATGACATTTTGCGCTGCAGTTTGCCAACAGTGTACCAGGACCCAAGTCAGTTGCCCAGCATGTTTGAGATGGTCAAAGTCAGTGGGCAAGATGCTTCATCATGTGAGATGGTTTTAAGAGACACAATCTAAAATGCTCCTCATATTAGTGTCTGATGGTACCTTCTCAGTTTCGGATCACTGTTTGCCACTGTGCAAGGAGACCAAGTTCAGGACAACCATGTCATATGAGCTGCTGAGCACAAAGTTCATGGCAGACATGAGGCGCATGCACAACTTGAATGCCAATGATGAGATTGTGATTGTCAAGATATTCTTCACTGAGACCAATTTCAACACCATTGTTCACAAAGCATACACACTACTGGACTGCTTTGGTAAGTTCTCCCCCCCCCAGCTGGTAAAATTCTCAACCCTGAATTTATATTCGCAATTTATGAGAGGTAATGATTCGTCTATATAATTTCCAATCCTGCTTCTATATGGTGAAAGATAAAAATATTCATAGTACATTAAACTTTAAAAATTCAAGTTTTTAAAACATGTAACAATTGTCAGTCAGGAATGCAAGCAAAGGGTTTTTGGGGGATCAAGTATTGGAAATATAGAACTTGATAATTGCACACAATTAATCTAGGACAAAGGAGGAAAAAAGTATCCTTGACTAGGTTGAAAACACAATTAATAAAAAATATAGGATGAACAGAATCTTGTTCCTTGGACAAATTTATCTTGGCATTTTTCATGTTCTCAAACCCCATTTTGTAAATGCATACGCTTATTTTGGGATAAAAGAGATTCTAAACACAAAAAGTATACACTTTTGCAAGAAACTAATTAAAATAAATGTTTGAGTTTTTGCTGTGTGAGTTGTTGTAAAATTGGATAAAAGCTATACCAGCTGTTTATAAGTCACCTGACCTGCATGACTTCAAAAAAGTTCAAAATCCCATTTGTAACCAATTCAAATTTGTATTCAGTGATAATCTTTGTCTGTATTACAGGAACAATTGGAGGCTACATGGGAATGTTGCTGGGAGCCAGTATGATATCTGTAGTAGAAACCTGCTATTTCCTTTTCAAGTTCCTGCTGGAATTCTTCATTTTGTACTTCAGGAAAGTGCCAGCCTGTCACTCCCTGGAAAAGCACCTGACAAGCACTTTTCCGTGATTCCTCTTTTTTTCCCAGCCCTTCTCACCCACCTTTCTTCTTTTCACATGTCCTGCGTCGCATCCTGCAAGAGGCGACATCTAGATTTCCGGGCAAAGGTCCACTGTAACGTCAGGCTGCGATAGAAAGGTGCCAATAATAAGTGGGGATATTTAGAAGAGCAGTCAGACACAAAAGAAAGAGAGGAAAAGGTTGATTATTTTCCTCAATGTGTCCTTCTGTACCTTGTTGTTGTTATTGTTGTGATAATGACAATGATGTTGATTATGTTTGTGAAAGAGCAGGTGTAATAAAGATTTTTTTATCCCAAAAAAAACCTTCCCTTCATGATGATGCAATGTCACGTTTCATATTTTCTTTCCATACTATTCCAAAATTTTTGTGTTCAAATTGTAAAATACCAAAGTCACAGCTTTTTCTGGAAAGGAGAATAGCATCATTGATGATATTTGCTCCAACCATGTGTACATATATATAAGGAAAACTGCATGAGGCAATATTCAGACTGTTTTTCCTCTTTTGAGAGGATTCAAATTGAAATTTTTACCAGGTATATTTTACAGTGTGATCCCAGCAAATAATGGTGGCGTTGGGCTGTGGAACTCCAAGGAAATGGCTTGCCAATGTGTCCTGCTACCCATTTTCTCAATGGTTGGGATTTTGAGCCCATGCTGTGGCATTCTGATGGAAGCATTGCAGGATACATTGGCAGTCCATTTAGAACACCATTGGAGATGAAGGCCATTCTGAAATGCGTTGTATGGTGCATTTGGGAATGGAACATATGTTGAAAAGATTAGCATTAATTATCACTCCTAGAAAATCAACATCTCATCCCAAGAGCATAAATTCAATCAGAATAAAGATCAGAATCAATTTTTCAAGGTGTTGAATATTCTAATACTGGCAAGAGCAAAAAGTGGATCAGGGCATTTGAAAACTTGCCACACATTTTTGTGAAGTACATCATCCAACATAATTAAATTAAGCACCATATATTTGATGTCTGGTTAATGTTTTATGCGAATCAAAATTTTCAATGTACTTCCATGCATGACAAATGGTAGAAAAGCAAAATTGTTTTCCTATATTTGCCCATGTATACCTTCATTTTATTGTGATGATGGAAATCATGATGCTTTTCGTGAGGACAGGTGTAATGATTTTTTTTTCATCCGCAAGCCAAGCTTGTCTCCAACATGATTTGATGCTGCGTCACGTCTCACCTTCACTTTTGGTGGTCTGGAATTTTTCCTGTCCTATGAAGGAAACCTGAGTCACGTGGAGAAAATCATGATCTGACACCAAACTGTCACATTGTGTCCCTGAATTAAATCTGCTTCACTATACCCTGTATGCTGCATAGTAAAAAAGGCACAAGACAATAATAAAAGCAAACTAAATTTATTATTCAGTTTGTGAATCGACAGTCATAGGATTTTTTTTTTAGAATATGAGGATGTGAATTTCTATAAATTATCTCTGCTAATACATTCCCAGTCCAATTTATGTACAAGATCAATTTTAAATGAGTATTCTCAGAAAATGTTTTCATGTGGAGGAAGACATTTTTTTTATAGTATAACTTCATTTTGGTTCTTCTTAGAAACAGAAAAAATGGTTAAGGTACTCCTAGTTTTATTCAGGTGCGAGTGAGTTTATTTGAACTTCAAATCATTTGGAAAACAAGCAATACCTATTTTGGATGACTATATCCTGCATCCATAATTCATTTTCATGTCCATGCATTATCAAAACAGAAAGCAATGTTTCCTTCTTTGAATTTCAATTGATCAATTGATTACAACAATATATGAATTGATATGTAAATTATCAATGAAACACTGGCTAGAATTTGTAAGAAGTTTTATTTCTTACAAGGATTTTAATTTTTTGATGATCTGCGTTCCAGAATAATTCTCATTTGAGACATGATATTACTAAGCACAGCAAAAAGGTTGGCAACTCCATATACACTTTGTTAAATTCTCCACATTTCCAACCTGATATTTGTCCATTGCTGGTACAAAGAAGTACAACTTCATACCATTCAGAAACAATAAAAAACACAGCATTGGGCAGCAGATAGTATGAACTGTAACAGACTGAAAATACAAGTTTACTTTTCTCAAAACATAGTTTTCTTTCAAAAAATTATCCAGCAGTTACAGTATCATGATTGAAAACAATAAAAAATTTAGATTAGTGCTTCGTTTTTCCTTAGAAAGCAACATCTTCTGTAAAAAGAAAGAATGGCATTCCTTTTTTTGAAAGGTTTTTCCAATTATGCACATCTTGGTTTCTCTCATAATATGCCAATTAGTAAATTTTTTTTGCTAAGAATGCATAAACATGGCAAAATGCATTATACTGAGATTACAGAGGATAATTAGCTTCCTGTAACAAACTTATTTTAATATTGCCCTGATAAATAAACTGCCAGGGCCAAGAAGAAATTCCTCATACCTGGATAGTTTGTGCCAGAATTTTACTAGAAATATGGTTCTCAACAGTCAAAGAGCTACTGCAGTGTTAGTTCTTTTTAAAAATGCATTAGACCATCGCCTGACCTTGGAAAATAATGCAGAAGTTTGTAGTATTGGCTTGCTGCTTTGGCATTGTATTTATTATGGAATTAAATTGAACATGGTTTATTTTCTGCTTTTCAGCTTTAACAAAGTTCAAGCAATGTTCCCACATCAAAACCCCCTCTGCTCCCCACCTGCATTCATCCAAACACATTCCATATCATCAGAATGTAGAACTGAGATATAAGCTGTATATGGATATTATGAGAAAAGAAAATACATACCAGAATGTACAATTGCACAACTGATGCAAATACTTACACTTTCTTTGCATCCCATGGACTCAGCATAAGGCAATTGCTAACCCAAATTGAAGCCCAAGGTATTCAGCCTACTTCCAGATAAGGTATATAGTTGATGGAAAAATTTGAAGAGTATCTTCCACAAGAAATCAAATAAAATTAACACTGTTTATATTGGTCCTGGAAGATAGATCTTGGTTTAGAAAGAGCCATTTCATCAAATTTCAAGAGTCCCACATATTTTTTAAGCTCATTTTTGTAGCTTTTGAAGGCTGGGCATAAGAAAAGAATATGCTCTGATGATGCATTACCCATGTATTTATACTGTATTCATCACCTGTATTGCTCAGTCATTTTGTATATTGAATGAATGAATGAATGAAAAGAACACTCAATTTGCCTCTTTTCAGCATTCACAAGGTTCAAACAAGTTTTCCACATCCAAATCCCCTCACCACCCAACCCAAATCTACTCAAAGACATTTAATCACTTTAGAGCAGGAAACAGAGCAAATATGGATAACAAAAATAACAGAAATTACAGTCCAGAAAATAAAACTGGACATCTGACACGTACGCATGCACTGATTCTTGTATATTGTCAAGCAGGGTCACAAATGGAGCCAACATGAAAATTAAATTTCTATGTCTAATGTGGTTTCTTGTACATGGAATCTGCTTGACAAATACCTGATTTTTCCACACATATTCAAATTGTCCAAAATATTCATCAACTATATACCTCATCTGGAAGAAGGCTAAACACGTTGTGCTCTAATTTGGGTTAGCAATTGTCTTATGCTACCAGTCTTTGTACTGATAATTCAATTTTTATCTGGAATGCGAAGAAAGTGTATGTATTTGCATCAGTTGTGCAATTGTACATTCTGGTATGTATTTTCTTTTCTCATAATATCCATATACAGCGTATTTCTTAGTTCTACATTCTGATGATATGGAATGTGTTTGGATAGATGCAGGTAGGGAGGGGAGGGGGTTTTGATGTGAGAACATTGCTTGAACTTTGTTAATGCTGAAAAGCAGAAAATAAACCATGTTCAATTTAATTCCATAATAAAGACAATGCCAAAGCAGCAAGCCAATACTACAAACTTCTGCATTATTTTCCAAGGTCAGGCAATGGTCTAATGCATTTTTTTGAAGAATCTTTGACTGTTGAGAATCATATTTGTAGTAAATTCTGTCACAAACAAAACCCCCAGGCAAGGGCACTGTTAGCCTGGGGAAGGTTACTACTTACCTAACCAAAAGTCCCTTCACTGTGAATACTGAACCACTTCCCCCATATGGATCCCCCAGCCTCAGAAATTTTAGTGGGCTATATACAGAACTTTGTGTCCATCCCTTTTGAGGGTGGGCTGGGAGCTTTCTTTTGGGGCAGTGAAGAGAAATTTGGTTAGGTAAGTAGTAAGATTCCCCAGGCTAATGGTGCCCTTGCCTGGGGGTTTTGCTACTACACCCTAACAAAATTCCCTTCACTGTGAATCTTGAGAATTGGATACAAAGTCCTTTTCCAGTGTATTAATGAAAGCCATTAAGCACTTTTTACACATTTATTGCTGATTTTCAACTTGCCCATACCTAGCAAAGAATGGGGGTATTGGGCTGGGGAACGTTTTGACATTGGCGTTGTCAACGCCATTGCAGCGCCACTGTCTCATTGGGGCTGATTGCCTCCAACACCCTTTTCTTTATTGACGTTTGGAGAACGCAATGAGAAGGTGCTGTCAATGGCATTCTCTCAATGTTGTGAAAAAATGACAATTTGGGAGTGGCATTGGCAGCACCTTGGCAATGCATATTCAAATTGTAATTTAGAAAATTGCAGAGAGGCCATTTTCAGTGGCATTGCAGAATCCCTTCTGAATGCAATGACAATGGGTGCCATTTGCATTTGCATTGGTGATTGCATTGGGAATGCATTGACAATGGGAAGGCAAGTGATAATGCTGCAGCAAAATGAATAAGGGGATTTCATTTGAAATTTTAGAATGATTGAAAAAAATAAGAATAAATCAGCAAAAATATAATGCTGAAGGAATATTTTTAATTAGAAAAAGATTTGATTTTATGCTGCATTTAATGTGATTTTCCCAGTCCAAAATACATAATAAATACTTCATAAAATACAGCATGAAATAACATATGTTTCACAAAATATGACATCAGTTGAACATTGCTTCATCATTGCATATCATAGTTTCATCCACAAATCATCATTGTTTCAACAGCAAATGAACATCATTCCTTCAGCAAATGAACATTGTTTCATCATTGTTTATCATCATTTCATCAGCAAATCATCATCATTTCATCAGCAAATCATCATCATTTCATCAGCAAATCATCATCATTTCATCAGCAAATCATCATTATTTCATCAGCAAATCATCATCATTTCATCAGCAAATCATCATCATTTCATCAGCAAATCATCATTGTTTCATCATCATTTGTCATAAATTATTTTCTGTATATTTTATAGGAAATACTTGTGCAAGTGACACAATGGGAAGGCAAATATGTAGACAAATATATATTGTAAGGTGTTTAATATTTTTGACATAATTTCAAAAGATTTTGCCAAAAGTATGATGACTTGAATGAATTGATGGGTTATGTGCACAATAAGATCATCACAGCAAAACATGATGTTCACAGTGATATTCAAACAAACATTGAAGCTCTAGCTGTTTCAGCTTTGAAGAATTGTTAAAAACCATCAAAAAATAAAGCAATGTGTAAAATTTCCCCGAAACTTTGAAGATCTGTAAAAGTTTGCTAATTGAGATAGTAGGGTCTTTAAAAAAAGCAAAATGTTCCCCAAAATAAGGGCAATCCACACATCTCCTTGAACTAAATGATGAACGCTCAATGATCACGCAATGTTCACTTGAACATAGCTTGATCATTGCGGGTTCATTGCACATTCATCAAGTGTTCATCATTCAGTGTAAGGAAACATTTGGATTGCCCTTGTTTTGGGGAACATTTGGCTTTTTTTAAACACCCTTCTATCTTAATTAGCGAAATTTTTATAGATCTTCAAACTTTGGGGGAATTTTCCATCATTGCTTTATTTTTCAACAGTATATAACACTTTTTTGGAGCTGGATCCAGCTGTATAGGAATACGTTTGGTTTTGAATTTCTTACCGCAAATTAATATTGAACTTTGCTGAAATTTTTCATTCATCAGCAGAATAGTTTTAAGAAAAAATATTACTGCAATTATTACATCAAGGCAGATGAAGCTGTGATTCTTGAATGAAGTGGAGGTGAGGTTTTGATCATAGCAAATAAATTCATGAACTCCTTTTTTAAGACAAAAATATTCCAGCTCTTGATTTTTTGAATGAATATGGAAATACCTAATTTAGTATAAGTAGCATACCTATTTACATTGGACATAGCTTGTGAGTGCATTAGAAAATCAAAAATATATGATGTTGTGAACAATAGAAAAAATTTGATATATACTGTATTCAATCTGATTTTCCTCTCCTTCACATAAATGTTTTAAACATCTTTAATACAATTGGTTTTAGAGTATTCTGCTATTTATATGCACCATTTGAAAATTCTTTAAACATCATGTGTTCAACATCACTTTATCATCAGTTGAACATTGCTTTAACATTGTTTGATCATTGTTTTAACATTGTTTGAACATCATTGAACATCATTTGAACACCTTGTGAACATTGTTTGAATAGCATCTTATTAACAGCATTTGAACATCATTTGAACACTCTTAGAACATTGCTTGAACATTATTTGATCACCAGTTTCAGAAAGAGAACTTCAATAATGGGTACACAAATCAGAAAAGTCATGATGTACAAAGTTGGGACATTCTTGTATGTCCTGACTTTTCTTGCATGTCCCAAGCAACGTGGGATGTTCCAGAATGTCCCAATGTACCATTTTGAACTTCCCCTTTTGTCATCTTTGATATATTGAATCACCCAAATTTCAGGATTTATTTTGTGTAAGAAATGTGTGCTAATAGTCTGATATATCCACATAAACCTACATCAACTTCAGTTATCCCTGTTGAAGTTCTTCACAGTTCTATATAACACACAAGAGAAGTTATTATGACCCTCTTTCCATAACAAATGTCAACATGTCATTTTGCAATGTTGTTCAATGGATGCAGTTTAAAGAATAATTTAATTTAATTTGATGTAGTAATGATGAATATTGGTATTACAATCTTCTGTAAATTTATATTGTATCTTGTTATTAAATATTGTTTCTGTCTAACTTTTTCCCTTCTTGTATAGTATATGTATAGTATACATTTGGTTGAACATTTTTGGTGAATAAACTTTTTATAGGCATGCAAATGAATATATTGAGCATTTCTTTTTCTTGTATGAATTTCTCAACAAAATCAACCTGATTAAGGACAGCAGCATTCACTTCAGTATTCTCCTTCTTTCCAGAGCATTTGTTTCTTGATTATATTTGCGGGGCCATCTGTTGAAAATAATAAAGGGCAATTATTCAGGCAAATGTAGTATATTACCGTAGAGCACAGAACGTAGAGACATGGTGCGTTGTTGGCACAGTTGCTAAAGCCTCATGCTCCTAGTTGTGGGGTTGCTGTTCAAATCCCCGGAGGGTTGGAAAATTTTCCTTGTGTTGAATGTGCACATGCTTGTCTTGCTTTATTTGTGTGTGTGTGTGTGTGTGTGTGTGTGCGTGTGTGTTTGTGTGTGTGTGTGTGTGTGTGTGAATGGGAAAGAAGTTGCATTAATGAATAATAATTTTATATGCATTTTGAATTGGGATATTGCATGATGTCCTGTCATCAGCATTTTAATCATTATTTGATCATAGTTTGACCATCATTTCATCATTGTTTGATCATCTTCATGATCATTTGTATATTGTTTCAACATCATTTGATCATCTTTCAATGTAGTTTGATCATTGTTTCATTATTGTTTGTAAATCGTTTTAACATCAATTGTACCTTCCTTCAAAGTTGTTTCAACATTGCCCATACATTGTTATTACACAGTGCATCAAATTGGCACCAACATTCAACTGTTCTACAAGCATTCCAGTTGCATTACATATCTTAGCAATGGAAGCATCAAAGGTTAAATATTCAGCAATGTACATATTGTTTTTAGGTCTATAATATATACCCTGGGTGAATGTCACTGCAGTTTGCGCAATGTTTCTTGCAAGTGGTGTCTCTCAATGCCTTGCCAGACCCTTGCCAATGCAGTTCCCTTAGCGGCTGCAATTGTCAGCGTGCCCCTGCGTCAACAGTTTTGAACCCCATTGCCAACAGTATGAGAGTGCATTAGCTAACGTCTGCCCTCAACGTTCAGGGCCAACCCGTTAAGTGGTGACCAAGATGACATTTTGCAACATTCATGCCAAAACTGCATTGCATACCACTGGCAACGCGTTTTGAAATGTCCAAATTATTTGCTGGGTAATTACACTTTTCACATTTTCCGCCAGAAATCAGTCATAAAACCGTGCTGATTTTCACACATATACACGCTGCGTTGCCCTTTTACAACACTCACTCAACAGTAACAGCTGCGCGCAATTTGACATATGTGCGCAAGTTCTTTGCACAATTGCCTCTTCTGGCACAATTTGTTTTGTTTTTCTTTCATATGTTTGTTTCTGGACTTCCCCTGTGTTACTTCTTCAATTTTTGGAGGGGAATCTTTTTCAAAAAGCCTCTTTAGGTCTATCATGGCTCGTTTCCTGTTTTTCTCTCAGCAGGGGTGCGCCGGATGCATCTGCTGTTGGGAGTAGGAAATTCCATAAGATTTTGTCCTTTTTGTTCAGTTTTCCGTTATAATGTTTCTGGAATGTAGATTCTTGTTTCCATCCAGTCAATTTTGCTGTTGAGTCAAATGACCTGTTCCTGGCCCATGCAAATGTTGCTGCTGCGGCTCAGGTTGAGCCTGGCATATCTTGTTTATTCATTCTTTCCAGGATACTTATTAGCCATCTTCTCAATGTGGCTTTTTGCACTCTTTTCCCATTATCTGCTCTGACAAAAAGATATTCTGATCTATCTGAGAATTGTGTCATGCTTATGTATCTTTCCACTAGGTTGATTGGGCAGATTCTCTGGTCTTGGCTATACAGTGCCACAGTTATGCCACCTCCTGTCTTTCTTGTTGCCATTGATGTTTTTTGGATCTCCAAGAAGAGTATGAATAGATCTTGACCCTCTTTTTGAGTTTCTTTCCCTAGTTTTGAAATAATGTCTACTCTGAGCCCAGAGGCTAGCACTAGAATGATCACTGTTTCCTGGGCTGGTTCCAGTATTGATTCTGGATACACTGTTTTTTGCAGATTTGTTAGTACAGTCTCAGCATCCCGTATTTTTTCTTTCTTCTCAAAGGATCTTGATGTTCTTTGTGCACCCTTCATGAATCTATCTAGGGTGTTTTGGTTGATGATGGCCTCTTTGCTGTTTTCCATAAGCCACTGCATGTACAATTGCTGTTTTTATTAGGCGGATATAGCTATATGAGAATTTGTTTGGGATTGCTGTAAAATTTGCCAAGAATCTCAATACAGTATTGAAGTTCACATTTTGTACATTTTCTCCGTTTTCTTGGATGAATTTTTCAAACCTTTTGACAATATTTTGATATTGTTTTTGGGTTGTTTCTGCTCTGGCTGCTTTGATAGTTTCTTCTACAATCTTGTCTAGTTTGCTGGTAGAATAAGCAATGCTTGCAGTTGAGCTTTCCTGAGGTGATGGCAAGCAGTTGGGATTTGAGGTAGAAAAATTGCCTCTGCAAAGTTGGCTAATGCTATTGTTTGTGTTTTGATTTGTATGAGCATTGGCCACCATGGCTGGGACAGCCATACAGGGTGTATCAGAACTGCTGTTGCCCTGTCTTGTTGGATCTTCCTGAGTACTCTGCTTAGAAGACCAAAAGGAGGAAAAAAATACCCGACATTAGCAGACCAATCTTGTAAAAAGGCATCTGTAAAGATGGCTTGGCCTTCAAAATACCAAGAGCAGTAATTCTCAATTTATCTGTTATGTTTTGTAGCAAACCAGTCAATTTCTGGTATCAAATGGAACTCTTTAGTAATTTTCATGAAATAAATCTCTTTCAGTTTCCATTCAGAATCCAGTTTTGTTGCATCTTCTCTAGATACTATCCAAGTCAGTGCATTTGCAGGATTTTGCATTGATGGTATATAAATTGCCTTTGCCCATGCTTGTTGGTTTTCTCAAAATTCCCAGAGCTTTACCGGTTCATCATGCAATCTTTTGACCATGCCTCCCCCAGCAAATAATGGGGGCGTTGGGCTGTGAGCCGTTGAGGAAATGGACTGCTAACAGGTTCTGGAACCCATTCTCAGAATGGTTGGGAGCAGAGCACAACTACCTTCTGTGGCATTCTCAGGGAAGCGTTCCAGGACTTGTTGGCAGTCCATTCAGAACATGGCTGGAGAAGAAGCCGTGCTGAGAATCATTTTTGAACGGATTACCGACCTTTTGTTACAGGCTTTTTGTAGGTGCGCCTTTTCATTACAAGGACAAATTTGTTGCCAAACGTTTTGTTACCAACTTTCCGTTCCAGCACTTTTTGTTACAAAGATTTCTTGTTACGTTTCATTTTTGTTACACGTCATCTTTGTCATGGGTACATTTTGTTTGGTGTACTATTGGATTCCGGTGGATTGGTGTACTATTGGATTTATATATAGGATATTTTATAACAATTTTTTTTAAATCTTGAGATAATACCATGATGCTTACCTTGCTTTTCATGCGCTTGAAGTTACCAATATTTGGCACAAAAGTGGAAGCAAAAATTCGGATTTTCAATGCTTGCTGTTTCTGGGCTGAAGAAATCTGCTCTTTATCAGCTATGAAAATATTCTGCAGAAGCTTCTCTCATTTTTGGAAAATGTCACACTTTTTTGAACAGTAATAATGTTGGATAGTCAAAATGCAATTAACTGAATCAATTCAGTCTTCACGCTTGTATATTCCGGTTTTATGCCGATATAAAAAAATCTTACATTGACATGGAAGCAACACATTTCCATTTTTTGTTTGGAGAAAAAAGGAAAATTTATTTCTGGCAAGTCTGGTGATTGACATTCATCTGTCTTTATTGAGTACTTATGCAAGTACCACATGCACAATTTCCCCGAAAAACTGAAAGAAAAAACCTGGGTGCGCAACTTATGAAGGCATAATTTGAAAAAATAATTTTTGGAAATTTTTGTGCTCGTCATACTGCAACAAAAAATTGCATGCTAAACAGTGCTTAAAATAAAATTACACACAAGAAATCCCACGCAAAATAAAATGTATTCCATCATCTTGTTTTTGAGCTTGCACTGGGATTATTTTTTATCATAGAAAATCATAGTATTTTGTCCTAAAATTGAGTCACGTGTCTTTGGATCTGCCTTTTGTCTAAAGTTTGTCCTGAGAAAACTTTGGTGCGCAACTTAAATGCAGGGTCGTGGCACTTATAGACTGGAAATTGAGAAGGAAAACATTGAAGTTTTCATCAGCAAGAACAAGAGGAATTGCATATTGTAATAAAATACCTTGTGAGTTTCAGGAATGAGTCCAACAACTTTGAGCAAGCCCTGTATTCCTCGCCTTTCTTCCCTCTCTACTAGCTGTCTTTTTGGGAGAGGCTTGAGGTGAGAAATCTTCCCACCACCTCGGCTGGGTTCTCCAGCACCCGCCGAGTTGTAACGATTTGTTGTAACAAAATAGTGTTTCTCTAACAAAATTGTAATGATACAAAACTAGCCTGTAACAAAAGAGCAATGTAAGGAAATATTACTGTAACGTACATGATTGTTACAAAGTAGTGCCGGTAGCAAAAATGTTTCATAACAAAAGGCCGCCCATAACAAATTGCCCGTAACAAAAAGTTGCATTTGCAAATAGGCTGTAACGAATAGTCGCTTTACCTTTTTGAACAGACTCCCAACATTTCCTGAGCAATAAAAATGTCCCCCTCATCGAGAGCACCATTCCAGAACGCAGGGCTGGTGCATTTTGGAATGGTACTCCCAATTTTTTGTGGGCAATAAAATGCATCCCCATTCAGAGCATCATTGAAAAACGCAGTAACAAAGCATTAGCAATGTACACATATATAAACATTAAAATATAATTGGAGACAATATCAATTTTTCCAATTTAAACTGAGATGTCCTTGAAATTAAAGTCTTATAGTTGAGGAAATATGTACCTGCAATGTTGACTTTAACATTGCTGATTCATTGTTGAGTACAACTGTAAATTTTTCTGAAAAATTAAGCAAAATCTAATACTGTATGATCTTCAAACTTTGAAGATCTGCACAAAATTCCCTAATTAAGATAGAAGGGAGTTCAAAAAAAGCAAATGTTCCTTAAAACAAGGCCTTGGTTTTTAAGGCCTTGTTGTCATTGCTGTACATCTGCAATGACAACTGTTGTCATCTCAGATGTACTGCAATGTACTGCAATGACAACAAATGTCATTGCAGTACATCTGTGCTGATGCAACAAGGTCATCGCAGATTACTGCAATGACAACAAATGTCATTGCAGATTTACTGCAATGACAACAGTTGTCATTGCAGATGTACTGTGATGACAACAAGGCTTTAAAAAACAAGGCCTTGTTTCAAGGAGCATTTGCTTTTTTTTAACTCCCTTCTATCTTAATTAGGGAATTTTTTACAGATCTTCAAAGTTTGAAGATCATTTTGGATATTGCTTTATTTTCAACAGTGTATTCACTGTATTGCAATTCTTTGGAGCTGGATGATCTTGCTTCAAGAATTTATTTGGTTCAGCATTTTTTACAGTAAATTAATATTGAACATTGGTGAAAATTTCTATCAATAATTGTTTTTCAGAGAAAATGTTTCAAGAATCATTTCAGTATCAGGGTAGAAAAAAGGTCAGATTTTTGAATGATGGAAATGTTGGTGAAGTTTTTTACACAAAAAATGATTTCCTGAACTCCTTCTACACCTCAAAAGCACTCCAGATCCTCATTTTCTAAATTAATCTGATAATACCTCATTTTAGTATAAGTAACATAAGTATTTGCATTGTACCTAGCTTGTGCATGCATAGCTAGATGTGAAGGTGACTGACTCTCACTCAGATGGCCCCAGTTTGAAGCCCAGCAAGAGCATCATCAGGATAGCAGATTCAAAGCAAAGGAGCAGCAGCAGGAAAGAATATTGTGAACAGAAAGCACAGCAGAGATGAAGTAAAAAAGAAAGAGGGAAGAGGATAGCACAAAGAAAGCAAAGTAAAGAACACTGTAAAGAAGTAGTAAAGAAGTAAAGACACTGGGAAACAGGGGGCATTGGCAATGCATGCTGACATGCCTTGTTGAACGTCCTGGGGTACATCTGTGCCCCTGGTCGTTTGAGTGCCACGTACCAAACTGCCATTAGGCCAATGTTCTGCTCAGAACGGATTTCCATGGCTTTGCAACGCGGGTTGCCATGCCTAACTTATTTGCTGGGTGCTCATCTCTGCTGATTACATTAGGTGTAGGAGAAATGTAGTCTCTAATTCAGCTTTATTTTAAAGCGCTGTGTCCCAATTCATTCTCTGTTTCTTCCACTTTTGTTTATTACTCTCAAAAGAACTATATTTTCAACTTCCATCAAGCTGCATTACTTCATTCTCAATTTGTGTATTTCAAACACTGGTAAAGCTTTCAATTTTATCTGTTTCTCACTTGGAATCAATAACGATTTTGGACCTTTAGAGTGCACATCAGTAAACTTATCTGATACTTTTTAAGTAACATAGTGAGCTGTAGCTATAAGTTCGAATGTCCGTGTAGGGACACTAATAGAAGCTAAAAAAAAATCTACCCCAAACAACAATCATAAATTTTCTTGCGACACAGAACTTTCTCTAATAAACATGTCCAGAAAATTTAATTTTTTTGTCAGAATTTGGATCTATAACGAATTCAGCTCTATTTCATATTGAAACAAATATCGGATATAGATTCACTGGAATTCTTTTTCAAAAATCAGAACCGATTACTTTTATCCCCACGTTTTTTTTTCAGTTTTGTCTGTGCATATAGTGTATATCGAGTTTGTTATCTTCTCACGTTCCTTTTGATCCAAATAATCATATTTTGTGATCTAATTTCCTTCCGCACAGATATTTTTGCATCTTGTGAACGTGAGAAAAATGATTTTATTCAATTTGTCCTAGGACTAATATGTTCCCAATTTTTTCATGAACTGCTGGATAACCATCTAATTATGTTCCGGGTCATCAAAGTCTATATAGGAAAAGGTGATCCATGGAGTAAATTCCCTGACAGAGGGACAATGTCCTTGTACGAATTTCATGAGCATCTCCGGGACCCACTTATATTCATCTCATGGTTTTGCAGTTACTGAAGTGTATGATATCCATGTGTGTGGGAAAAGTGACGGGAAATGTGTCCTTCAACTGAAATCAGATACCGAGCATGATGGTAATAAGTGTGTTAAGCACATGATGAAAATAAATCCTTGATTATCCTCTATGAATGACGCTCAAGAGAAAATGACTGCAAGTGGATCAATTTCGTTTCCATATCAAACACAAATTGGAAAATTGAGTCGTCATCCGTCAAGTCGAAAACTGCTTCAATTGTTGCATACGTATTCGACACCACACAACCCTGAACGTGCAACGAAGTCAAGTCGAAAAAATAGAAATGACATTTCCCAGGCTTTCGAAGTCCATTCATTATACTGTACGCAATCAGGACAAAAGAAAGAAGGTCGTGTGTGTATGGTAGTATCTCGCTCTCATCAGATTCCAGTAATCATGACTAGTATCGCCGAAGAGCATTCGGAACGGTTGCCGGTGCTGTAGCTAAAGACCAAAGTGGACGTTCTTTTAATATCTATTGTCTTTAGTTTAGTTGTGCGCGGTTTGAAATGCCACTCTGTGAATGGATGCTGGGGGCCCATCTGTTCATTCATTGCTTCAGATATTCCACAAACGCGCTTCCGTTTCCACTTGACGCATCTCGCAGCATATATCGTTCTCCAATAAGGACAGAAATTCGAATAAAGATAACTGGGAGAATAGTTAATCTCTGAAGGCGAACATCCTCTCATTTGATAACCTCTGACACAGCAACACAACCTATACATTACAAATAATCTCCGTATATGACGAATGCTTTGTCACATTGAAATTTGTTTCTTGGTCCCAGAACTTTCTCCATAAGGGGCAATTTTTTACAAATTTCGTTACCATAGTACATCTGTAATCTCCATAGGATGAATATTTGCGTTTCTTATAGGAGGATGTATTCATGGCCGGGCTGAATAAAATTTTCATCTGGTGGCACAATATGGGAAACCCCATCAACTTGTAAAGCATAATTTAAACCATTCAAAAATTTGAATGCTAACCTTTTTGTACAGAAAACTCTGCATTGCAGTATACATACTATGAAGCCCTCATGACAATTTATCCAGCTTCACTTCAAAATTTAAAATTGACTCATTTTTTTAAGACAATAATTTTGAAGGGTTGCAGATCTATTTCAGAAATCAGAAAGTTGTTAATTAATAAATGTTCTTCTCGCACATATACAGCAGTATCTTTATGCTCTTTTCAGATTGTATTCCAGTAAGATCCCCATTTTCAAAAGGAAATTTTACCTTGTTTCTTATAAAATGTCAGTCCGTTCCAGTCCTATAGATGCTGCAAGATTCAGCAATCATATGTCTTTATATTCATTTTTGTACCAAATTTTATCATGTGCCTGGATATTCTTGTTTCATGATTTTACTGTTCCAAGCCTCATGAATACATGGTTGATACATGCAAATATATGCATCACAACTATTTCTGTATACACTGTATTCATCCAAGAGATATTTCCGTTGGATTTCATATTCAAAGATAAGTAGTTGCACACATCATGACTTCATGAGTCACTATTGGGAGTGAAAAGAAAATTATACAAGCTCAACTTGAAGAAAAGTGTCACACACTAATGCCGGTGACATGAAAATAAATGAATAAAAACTGTGATAAATAAAATGAACTTGAACAATATTTTAGAAATGAAACACAACAATCAGCTGAGCTGCGGCCGGGGTGACTAACACCCTAGTTTAATGTTGGTATATTTCTTTGAGAATAAGCAAAAGTCCAAAATTTCTGCAATATTTACCCAGATAACAACACCCTATGTTGCTCTTACAAAAGCGATGACAAGACTGCCTGAAAGCATAATATTTAAGAAACAGGAAAACTTTGTGGAAGGTTGGTCAGAGATGACCTCTCGTAGATAAGGTTTTTATGAAGAAGAAATCTGTACAAAATATTTGACCTTGGAGGTTAGGGAAGAATTTCTCCTTGAGGAGAGGTTTGTTAGAGATTTGGTGGCCTTGAGTTCCCACAAGATTAGTGGGAAGATGATTACTGGATGAGTTTGGCTGGCGCCAAACTCATCCTCCAATTCTATGGAGTTTTTTCTTAACTCTGGTAATTTTTTGGGACAAAAACAAGGAAACCACTGCAGGGGGAAAACAGCATCTTTCTACCTGAATAGGAAGAAGGCAATTTGGATGAAGGGAAAAATCCTTGCAGCAAGTGTAAATGTTCCTAGGCTAACACTATATACAGAGATAGTTTCGGAATTTAAGAACATTTAGACTTCAATTCCAGAAAGCAATTCTATGCCAATTCATTGTCATCACAATCACTGCAGCTTTGCAGAATATCATGGCAGTCCAGTTTGGTTTTCATGAGTTAAACAAGTAATGGATATCCATCAACCCTTGATTTTGTGTGCATCTCAATTTAATGCCACTCTGTCAAAGTGGCACAAAATTCCTTTAAAAATCTTCCTTCAGGTATTCTGAAAGGAAATTGATTGCACCAGAAATATCAAAACTCAAACTTGAACAAAAGCTTTGAGAAAAAATTGGCTCATTTCCTGGACACAATATGTGCCTAATGAAATCCAATACCGAAAATGCATTTGCATTCAATACTTAGAAATGCAATAAATCATAAAATAGTGAATTGGAGCTCCACATTACTTTTAATGGCTTTCCTTTTTATAGAAAAGAATCAGTGACCTGAAAAATTGGTTTAAACAAGCCATATACAGTATGTGGCAAAAGTGGAATCCCTCTGCTTAAACGTTTCTTTCATAAAATGCAGTTGACACTCACAAAATTTACCCCTCCCATGCAACAGATTTTTGCACATCACCCTCTTGGGGCAGTTTCCCCTTCTGCTCAAATGCTCAATGCACTATATCCACATAATGGACTTCTGTTTGTTTAAAATTAAAGGCAATAAGGAGCACAACTTTTACTTTTTCAATAATTGAATTTGCCCAAGAGACTCTTCAAACAACATACTAGTCTGTTACAAGTATTAAGTCTGTTGCACGGGGGTTGACTGTACCCCTGCACTTTATGGCCATAAAAAATGCCAGAACAATTGATGGACTTTTAAATCCAGATGTTACTTTAACCACCTAGAAAAATTAGTTTAAACTTTGAAATCCAGAAAAGGTGAAGGATTGAGAAAAGAATGCCATGAACCAACCTTATCATAGAGATGCGGAAATGCTCCTTCCGCGTGATAGGCTTGGCGAACACGCTCGTACAGAGTCAGGTCGAACATGTCCTCGAATTCCTCTCGATTCATGAAAATGTCGGCGTACAAAAATGAATATCCACCGACATCACGCGTGAACCTGCCATCAACAATGTGATTGAAACATTCAAAAATCCAATAAAGGGAATATTAGGCCAATATCATTTTTAAAAAATTTTAACGGTGAAGTGAGTAAATGCTGAAGGGTTATTCCTGTGGTCTAAACAGATTCAATTGAAAAAATGATATCCATCTGTAAGTAGTAGCACAAAATCACTTTCAGACTGTTTTTTCTAGTTGTTTCAGCATCTGTGAAACTGCTGATTTTTTTTTTAGTTACAGCATTGTCAATAAATCAACACTTCTTTTGGGTTGCAGTTATCCTGCTCATATGCTAATTTATGGAAGCAAAGCTTTTTGAGTCAAGGCATCATAGTCCCTTAATTCAACCCTACAAAGCATGATAAACTTACAGAGGATGCAAAAGTAACTAATTCTGATTAAACATTTGTCCAGCATTCTTTTGTTACATTTTTAATTTTACAGTATTTGGGTGCCAGGAATGGATTTGAATACTGTGATTTGTTCTTTGTTGATGTCTTTGGGAGAAACAAATTTGGTTCATACACTTTTCCGGAAACAAACTTGTGTCTGGATCCAATCAATTTTGCTATAACCAAGGGTACATTAAACATTAATTCTTACATTTATTTTGTGTTCAATGTCAGGGAACGAATGGGTGTATGCGTACATGTCAGATGTCCAGTTTTATTTTGTGGATTGTATTTTCTTTGATTTTTGTTATCAATTTGTACTCTGTTTCCTGCTCTGAAGTGATTAAATGTCTATGAGTGGATTTGGGTTGGGTGGGAAGGAGGTTTGGATGTGGAAATCTTGATTGAACCTAGTGAATGGTGAAAAGCGGCAAATCAAGTGTTCTGTTCATTCATTCATTCATTCATTAATTGAACATGTGATCTTATATAATGTACTATAGTAAACTACTGTATATGCCAATAACATTTTACATTTGAAAAAAAAACCTACTTTTCCATTTCCCGCATGGCATAAACTGCATCAAAGGGTTTTTTGGCTTTGACAGGCCCTGGAACTCCGTAGACTCCCAAGTCATTGAACATGGCATAATCTGCCCCTGGAACGAGTTGATCTGGTTTTGGTGCCCTGAGTTGACCTGAAGCTGGTCCATGGTCGTAGATCCGACACGGATAAACCAAGAGCGGAAATGTACTAAACAACTGGTCAGCCTTGTTGATTTGGTCCTCCAGGTCATTGATGGGGAGAACGATGTCTTGGAACACCTGTGGCACAACAGACACGACTGTGAAAATGGTAAGTGGCATGTTAATGGACCTTGGTTTAAAAAATAGCAGTATTACAGTACAGTTGCAGGGGCCCTGACAGGTAGTGGATGGACACTTTGACATGGGCACAATTTGACTGCATAGAACACTTGAGGACTAGCAAATTTACCCCCAACATCTGGAGACTGTCTCAAGGTATGGACACTTGACCCACATTTATATCAATATACAGTGAGACCCATGTGAAGAAATAATGTAGAAAACTAGAAAAAATCTTCATGATAGGGACATTCAAGGCAATGGAATTTTTCTGTGCATATATTGTATATGTAGGAATTGGATGTCATCATCATCTTATGATATGTGCCCTTTCGCACCTTTCTTTTCAAAGTTTCTTTACGAAAGTTGAGTTAAGGTCCTTACTTTTCACGTTTACCAGAGTGGACGAAACAATCACAGTACCGGGCTTGTGGTCCACAACACCACTTGAAGTTCTTACGGCCGAAACCTGGTAGCAGCCAACCGAAAAACAATCTTCAAAAATTCTCATTTTAAATCCACTGAACAAACATGAAGGAATGCTGCATCTACTTCAGTTGGACCTCTCTAAGTGGAACTTCAAGGGATGACAAAAAATGACTCAGGTTTGAGTCAGGGAAACAAGCATTTTTGTTGGCAAGAAACTAGAAAATAGCCAGGAATTGTTGTTAGGGATTTCCCCAAACAAAGATATTTCCTCAGTAAAACACAACAATCTGAGTGGGACTGGCTCAGTATCTTCTGCAAGAGAATTATACACACAATACAGTGAGACCCCCACATATGGACAAACACCTTGACATGGACACAATTTGACTTAGGGACATGTATTTCTTTATATAAAAAAAAACCATAAAAAAGGTCAGACATAGGGACACTGACTCAACATGAGGACATTGCATGATAAAATTGCCAATAAATTTTGGGAAAATTGACTTTTACTAGGCTTCATTGCAAGAAGCAGATATTTCGAACCCTAAGATCTATGTAAGAAAAATCCTTTGGTACTTCTCCCATCACTTTCCCATCCATTCAGCTAATTTAAAAAAATCACCTGAAGCACAGAGGGACTTCCTTCTCTTTTTGTGACTTGGATGTCATTTTTATGGATGCCAACAATTCAATGATTTGTACAGAGGTACACTATTCAATGCTTTAGATGTTCCTATTCAGTTGAAAAGATATTCACTGAATAAAATTCAAGTGGTAAACAAATTTTTTTTTTCATGGAATTCTGAAGAATATTTCTTTCATAAAACATGAATTAAAAACTATATAATGTAAGCCTATGAGAAAACAAGACCGAAAAATTTAACTTAGCGACACTCTTATGTCTGCATCTGGGGGCCACTGTAATTCACAAAATTTCTGAGAAAATTGATTCCAGCAGCATTGGAAGCTAAGAATGAGAATGAGATTCTGAATAATGATGTGCTGTTGATAAAAAAAAAAAAAAATTTGGGGCTTTTATATTATTGGTAAAGGTTGGGATTCTTTGCTGCTTTCTGAGTGGCTATTTGTGTAAAAATTGAAGATGATGCGCAACATTGTTGTACAATAGGTTTTGAAGATTCTTGGGGGCAAGTTCTGTAGTACTGTGCTCTCTATACAAGTCCCAGCACCAGTTTTAGAGTTGGAGGGCAATTTATTAAATAACTTTTGACAGGAAAATGCTCCAGTACCCAACAATTGTAATTGGTGAAATTCCACACAGGCCTTGAATTGTTTCTTGAATGAGTTGGCAAGCTGCTGAACTTTAAGGAAAGGGTTTATTTGCCCAATTATTCTTCCAATTCCTTTCAAAAACACAGCATTACAGTTACAAGTTTTTGCTCTGATCTTCTGTGATGTGCTGATGAAAAGATAGACAAAAGGCTCCAGAAAATGTAATGTTTCCAAGGGAATTCAGACAGGAACTTTAAAAAATTTTTGAAACCAGGAGGTATTTCACTTGCATGCAGAGGTTCAACTCCATGTACAGTATATGTACACACACACAAACTGATGAATACCTGAACAGAGGATGATTTCCGAATGGAATCATGGATTCCACCACCCAGAAGATGGCCCTGTTATGTCTCAGCAAATAATCTTGCATGGGGATCAACTCCTCGTAAGTTCCTCTCGTCAAGAACCCTTCCACGTACTTGTAGAACCAGGGTTTGTACCAATTGTTCAACGCATTCACCTATGATTAAATTAGACATATTATACCAGAAAAGTAGAACTGGACATTCTCTCCATTTTTCTCCCCTCAAACTCACACCTGATTTCATAATACATTTAAAATACAGGTACTCTCTCTACAACGAATCGTTGATGCATCCAGAACAGAATGAAATTCGGTATAGAGTGAATTTCACGGAAGATATTTCCTACAGGAAAATAAAATTACTTTTGCTAGGTTATGCTTTATGTGCATTTTTTATGTGTTTTAAATGGAAAAGGCTTATTAAAAGGCAGTCAGCGCCAGTCAACCATCAAATATTTCATGAGTAAAATGAGCACTCAAAAAATCCACAGAACAAAGAAAATGTGCTTTCTCTATGGAGAAAATATATAAAATTCCCAAATTAACAGCAACAAATCTCACAAATTTGCACAGTCTTAGTCAATGGAAATCAAACAATCATTCCACCACTGACAGGCTATTAAAAAAAGGAGGAAAAAAATACTGGATATGCACAAAATTCATCAAGTAAACTATAGAACTACAGGAAATTGCAACAGTAAGCAGACTCGGGAAGAGCCCCTTATACGCAATCAGGAAAATTAAAAATTCAGAAGAAAACACAAGATAGATTCATTTTTTTTTATACCAGGCAGGAGGAACTGAAGACGTGCAACTGACCTTCAGCTGAGGATAATCCTTTCGATCCGCAAAATTTCCTTCCATGATGACGGCATCGTCCAGACTGTAAACTGTCGCTTCAACATAATCCGCCACCTGTGTGAAACATGTCACATGCAAATTCAATTTTTCATTCCGTTACTGTAACAAAAATCAATACGCATGATTCACGCTTGAGAAAAACCCAAGATCATGAATTGAGCATCACGTTTTTTCCCCTAAATTTACCATCATCAGCAGGTAGAAGATTTAAGATAAGCAGTCTTGGAAAAAATTTGAATTAATGTAACACGCTCGGTATTAAATTTCATTATAGTGATTTTGCCATCAGCAGCTTTGTAAACAATAAAATATCTTCCTTAGAAAAAATATTTTTACGTATGCCAAACTTTTTCTGATGTTACAGCAGAAAGCCTATTAAGTACACACCAAAGCTCTTTCATTACTTTCCCATGTCAGTATAGAACAAACTTGTTTGAGGAACATGTTGTGATTTTTTAAAGTAAAATATTCCTAATCAAGACAGGCAAAATCTCAAATTTTCCATTCAAAATGTGACTGTGACTGGTTCTCATTATTGGAACATAAATGGAGGTAAAATCAATCATGAAAATTCGTCAAAAATCACCAGAATGTACTCTCTTTTAAAAGTTTTCCTGGCTCAAAAATGGGATTACAAGTAGAAAAATGAACCCAGCAAAACTCATGTTAAAAGGGGTGCAGGACTTGTTTGGAATTTTGATGATTGGGAAACCCTGTAATATTTATGCAACTGTCCTCTTTTCTGGAACATCCACTCTTGAAAATATACAGGGAATTTATTTAGAAATGTCCGAGTTCACAAAAAGACCTTGTTTGTTATTCAGAGTAAACCTTTGTCATTTCAATCTTTTTTCGAGATAGTAGCTTTTCAAACCTGGAAAAACTTGCGTTAGAGAAAAAAAGGGAAGATCTTAAAATCAGTTTACTGCTGTATAGAGATTTCAGAAGAGTCAATTTTTCCAGGCAATAATTTTGAAAATCTTGTTGTGAAAAATATTCTCTGAAAACCCCAGCTCAAGTTTGCTGTAACAATATTTTACAGCATACACCTCATTGACATAAAAAGTCTATTAAAAAAAACGTGGACATGTATGAACTGAAAAATCAAATATAAATACGCACATACCTTTGCATCCTTGTGCAAAGCTCCAGAAACTTCTCGCACTTTGTTGCAATATGCTTTCTGGCCAAAAACAGGTGTATACTTCATGCGTATGAAGGGCTGTACACATGTAAATACACACACACAGAAAGTTCATTATTGCAGAGGAAAAACCCTATCAATGAATGTTGCAGGAACAAAACACCCAAGTTCCACCAGTACAGCACCTTAACTGGGATGATTTTGAGCTCCAAAGCGACCAAGAATCCCAAAGAGCCATGAGACCACGGCAGTGCATTGAAAAGATCAGCATGTTCATTGTCAGCAGTTGCTCTGACCAATGAACCATCTCCAAGAACCACTTCATAAGCAACCACTCCTTCTTGATACAATCCAATCTGCAGGACCAGAAATCAATTCCATCACCATAATTTTTGAAAGGACTGGGTGCACAAGCAGAAAATCCTACATCATTCATCTGCTTCCAGTACGTAATAAGTTGCGAGGTCATGGTTGAAAATGCTTTGGTTAACCATATGCTGTATTTATATAACAAACTTTGCATTTAGCCTCAGCTGCCTTGGATAACAAACCATGACTTGGTTTGAAACTGATGATTTTGAAGGCGGGCCTCCCAAAATGCACAAAACCTTTGGGTCTGGAACTGGAATCATATATTTCCCATAGGCTATACTTCTTCATTTTCTAGTCCTTACTTTAACCTGACTTCTTTTTTTTCTAAGGTCGAACTGAACCTGAAGATAAAGTAGTAAACACAGATAAAAACGTTCAAGGAAAGAACCACTAAGAGAACTATCCGAGAACAAAGTCATACCAGTGTTCTCATGGTAGATGCTTTTTTCTACTTGATAGCATTTTACACCTGTCCTTCACATGCTCTATTCTTTCATTGCTGAAAGGAGTGTCCAAAAATGCAAAGCAAATGAATTGTGAGAAAGAGCCCCAAACAAACATACTGAATGATTTTTGTGTGTAGAAAGTGGGGTACTTTCCTGTTATCTCAGCAACCATTTTTCTTTGTCTCCTGAATTTAATGTTTGTGCAATGAAAAATTAGTTAATCATGTTAGTTGAAGAGAAAAGGAACTAAATCTGCTGAAACTGATTTAGGGAGGCAGTTAGGTAAAGTTAGGATAGGTCAGGTTATGTTATTTACAAATATCTTTTAATTAACATAACCTGACCTAACCTAACTTTACCTAACCGCCTCCCAAAATCAGTTTCAACAGAAACCCAAAGAAAGCAGAAACTGATTTAGAAACTGATCTTGGGAGGCAGTTAGGTAAAGTTAGGTTAGGTCAGGTCAGGTTAAATTGGTCAGAGGGAAGGTACAGAGATGACAGGAAAGTAGGTACTGAGATAACAGGAAAGTACCAAAAGTGGTGACTCCATCCTTCTTAGGCTCTTGTCTCCATCAACAGTTCTTTGAACTTGTCTTTTAATTTTCTCAAAGCATATTTCTAAGTTTCAGGTCCAGTGATATTTTTATTGATCTTCATGGACCCTTTTAAGGTTCTGGAAATAAATGAAAATTATTTCTGTACTTTCTGAAGGGAAAATTTGATTAAGTTTGCAATTCCAATCCAGTTTCCTGACAAAGGGTACATGGTACAGATCACTGAAACCAATGGATTCAAGAAGCAAAATGATTTGAATACACCAGATATGTTTAGATAAATGAGATCCTCACCTTGTGGGAATATGTTGTCATTCCTACACCCATAGCCAGTCCGCCAAGTGTGGCATCACCAATTTCTAGAGTCACTGCCAAAGTGTACCCTGCAAAAGACATTTTTTTTCAGTGAATGAAAGTTGAAAACACATTGAATTGCTACCAAATAATTTGAACATACCTCGAGGGATCAAGTAATCTGTTATATCCTTCACAGATACCATGGGTTCCACTCTGACAGTCAAGTCATCTTCATTCAATGACAGAATGTGGAAAAGAGAAACTGGAATCTTGTGCAGTTTGTCCTATAAAACATTAAAAAAAATTCACAATATTGAATCAGATATCAATGTGAAAAAGGAAAATATGAGTAAACAGTTTTTATGCAAATGCCTGTGCTGCAGCAAAAAATTCAAAATACATCAAATTGTCCCAACATGTGGACAATTCAACTTAGGGACACTTGACAACTCAAAAAATCTGCCCCAACATCTGAACAATGTCTAAAGATACACTTGACCAAGACTTCCAGATACATTCAAAAATTTAGTTTTCAAAATTTTGAAATTCTCTGAACACATGGAGCATATTTTATTCGGAAAAATTGAAAATAAATGTGATAAAAATTCATCATAATTCGTACTCGAAAACAGAGTAAATTTTGCATCTCATTTCAGTTTTTGTTGTTTTTTCATTTGAGTACAGTACTGTATATATTGAAACGTGTGCTTCTTCTTTGCTTTCTGGGCTGCTTTTCGTATGCCAGAAAAGAAGATTATAGGTGTTTTTTACTTTATGCATCTTGACGTGGAGAAAAAAAATTATTGAAAATTTTGGAGTACGTAAAAACCTGATCAAACTTAGGGACAAGGTCCAAATCACCAACTATGTCTGCATCTCAGGGCCCGACTGATGGACTAATCATCAAGATTATGCATAGCATTTCAAAAGAATTGCTGCGAAATTTATTCTTCAAAACCTCATCAT
This sequence comes from Notodromas monacha, assembly GCA_905338405.1. Lineage (NCBI taxonomy): Eukaryota > Metazoa > Arthropoda > Ostracoda > Podocopida > Cyprididae > Notodromas > Notodromas monacha. The sequence continues at coordinate 51,270 of CAJPEX010000034.1, read as the reverse complement.
CACAATATGAAAGACATGATCATAGGGAAAATCGCTCACCTTCTGCAAAAATGTGACCGACAAAGACAGCCAGTTTGGCCGAGACGTGCACATGTTCGGACGGTTTTCAGCAGGTAGTTTGTTCCAGGCTCGAACCTGCTCATCAGGCATGAAAAAAAAAATTATAAGTGGTGCCAGCTTGCGAAAAAAAAAACCCCGTTCCAGGATTGGGTTTACTATAGGGGGGAAATCGGTACAGAGCAAATCATGTTTTCCCTTAACCCTTGTGCGGCAAATATTTTCGAAACATTTTGTCCCCATGACGGCAGAAAATTGAAATAAAATGACTTTTTGAAACAATGCCCAAGTCTGGAAAGAGTCTTACACATTAATTTGTTTTAAATCCTGCGGGAAAATGTGGAAAAATTAAAATAATTTCTTCCTGGGTGGTGTTTTTTCATGAATTCCAAGCATATAGGATTAACATTAGGAATTTCTTGAGACAATGGGATTTTCTGGATTTAGGCCTTGGCAACCTGGGGGCATTTCAGTGACCTTTGGTTGAAGTGAAGTGCACCTCCCCTAAAAACCCCAAGTTAGCTGCATGATGGCCAGGAATCCTCCGTCTTCCAATGTTCAGGGCTGCATTTAAAGTCCATTACTTGGTTGTTGTAATTAAATCTACTGCAAAAACTATCAGAATTGCTCAAATTTCTAAAAACCTAAAGAAACGATTCTTTAAAACACGCCTAGAGTTTTCAATAAAAAGATTACTTTAATCAGCTTAATGTTCTGTACTCCAATTAACAGATGGAAACTGAACCACTTGCAATTCATGTACTGTATATGTGATATCTGTTAGCACAGGAGGAATCAATTCTCCTGTAAGGCTTTTTGGCATAGATGTTACTTTCCACATGACATACAACCACTGCTGTTGAGACCTCTTGCAAACTTCAATTGAATCTAAATAACTATGGAACCTGGACAAGTCAAATTGTTTTCAAGTACTGTACATGACTGAATTTCATTATGAACAATATGCATTGAAAACCTGCCTGCACCTAGATTATCTAGAACTTTCTCCTCAAACCTTGTCCACCTAAATTTAATTATGGTGTCCTTGTGGCTATTATTTCTCTGCCACAGGGAAGAAGAAAGCCACCAAAATGTAACTTCAATGTAACTCTTGAACAGAAGTGGAAGATTCAAATAGGCAAATGTTACCCTTGCCTTCAAGTTCTGCATCTGGTCAACTCATTAAATTTAAAAACCCATATTAGTCCTACAACATCACCCGTCACAATTTCTTGCAATTCTTCTTTCTTCCCTTCAAAAAGAATATCTACCAAACAAGCATGTTTGTTGATAGGACAAAACAACAGCATTTGAAAATGTTTCCTTCAACATGTACTATTTCGACCCATTGACATCAGAGGGTTCCTGGCTGTCCTGCAGCATAGGTTGGATTTTTTTGGTGGGTGGGGCATTTCAATTTGACCAAAGGTCACTGAAATGCCCCCAGGTTTCCAAGGCCCAAGTTGGGTAGAATCCAAGTGCAGGAAATCTCATTTTCTCAAGAAATCCCAATTGTGAATCCTGTGCTGAGCATGCATGAAAAATGCCAACAAGCAGAAGGTGGCATTTTCTTTTGACATTTTTGAGTCAACCTTTTCTGCAGGATTATAAAAAAGGACTTTTTCCTGGCTTGAGCCTTTGTTCAAAAATTGCCCTTTTTTCCTTTGCATGCCTCATGAGGACTAAATTTTACAAAAATATCCAGACTTGCTACACAAGGGTTCAGGGGAGGCTAGCAAAAATTCCTTAGGTGGGTCATACTTCCTATCTTCTGGACATTTGTTTGGTGGATTGTTCATTAGGGAGGTACCACAGTATTGTACAGCATATTTCACACACATGAGAACAAAGTGGAAACAATTACCAACCTTTCCTTGGATCTGCTGCACTCGTTCGTCGTGCTTCTTTGGCCCGGAGCCCATTTTGATCATGGACCATCGGTGGAATTTCAGAGCAAGGTCGAACACAAGTGACATTGGCAAGACGAAAACCAGGATAATGATGCCTCGATTTCTCTCCATCCATTGGACGATTCCCCGTTTCAACGACTCCGGGACCATCACTGGGATCACTCGAAAAACCGATCGAATCATCTCGAGAAGAATAATCAATGAATTGATTGATTATTGTTGCCAGAATCTGTCGTACGAGTGTCACGTACTCGCCCTGCGAAAAAGAAATAAAACTACTTGTACAGCACTGAAGGCTACTCACATCGTCAGCACGTTTTGATTTTAATGTTTCATGTATTGGCGTATACAAGCGGTCAAACTGAATAAGTTGTCATAGTAGAACCGGAAATGGCCTACGATTGAGCAGAGAAGCATTCATTGTTCAGTAGAAACATTTCTTGGCTCAAGACACAATTCAGTCCTTTTTGACATACTTTCAAATTTGTTGTTGCTGCGAAATTCACCCTATAGCAGCTTTCCGCTCTTCACTCAAGTAAAAGATGGAGTTTCGGATTTTTTGGCATATTTTTCTTCTTTTCCAGTCAGAATTCTTCAAACTGACAAATAGCATTAGTTCCAATGTTTGCTTCCCGATTAATTCCACCATTTTCATCAACAGCTGTATTCACATTTGTAACTTTTGAAAACACTTCGCAAAACATACGTCAAACTGGGGAATTCTTTCCATCATTTACGAAAACCCGTTTCCTGTAGTTTAGTATCGATTCTGAGAACTTATACATAGCTCAGATATAGAGAATAAAATGTTGCAATTTCAACATGGCGAAGATGCAAAAATTATCCACATTGATTGAAAGGTAGACCAGGTAATCACATGCATCAAACATGGCTTCTAAATAACTACATCTGTCAGGGGCTAACAAGCCTCAGTGACAAAGATTAATGTTTCGGTTCAGTTGAATCGAATTATGAAATGATGTAGTCTCAATCGGCCGTTTGCGGCCTGAGGTAAATACCTCNCTATTATTATTTTATTCTTTTAAAAAAATATTCTTATAATTTTTCTTTTCACAAAAGATTGCATTGTCATCAGTTTCTAAGCTATCCTGAAAGTTTCAGCTTGATAGCTGGTCAGGAAGTGAGTGAAATTTGAGTTTCAAAATTTGATCCGGACAAACAAACAGACAAGAAAGTGAGTTCATAAAAACGTGGTAAAAAGAGTCTTCTCATGCTGATAACCAAGATACAACACTGGTGATGGGCATCTCTGAAGAGAACAACACTGTACAGTACCACACTGAAACAATGACCATGCAGGAAATTAATGCTGGACTAAGTTACCATCACTTACAAGTTTACTTCACAAAGATTCTATGCTTTTATTTTTCATTACGCACAAACAAATATATTCATGTTTGTTGAATGAACATTCATAAGCATTCATGTAATTCACGTAGGCATCATCATTCCGCGAAAATTCTAGAGTTCTATAATCCATCTCACACAACCCCACAGAATGATTGTTCAATTGCAAACTATTTCACAATATGTTAAACTTTCCATATTATTGTAATTTTAGGGACATGAAGTAAGGGCAGGGAACTGAACAATTTGGAAGACAAAAAATTGAACAATTCACAAATCAAAGTAACTCTTGCCTAATTCTTTCTAAGTTGTGATATGTTGTGAATGTATGGGATGGGCCAGTAAATTATTAGCAGTTTGAATTTAGACGGCAAGGAATGATTTCTGCTCAACATAAAGAGCCCTTGAAATGTATTGTGTTTCTAATGTACTTCAGCTTTGTGTGAGTCACTTCTCTGTGGAACTATTTGTGAAACTTGGTAAAAATAAATACCTAAAATTTCTGCAGCTATCCTTCTATAGTGAGCCACATGGATGCTTACAATATCAGCTGAAAATAAGGATGCACCATGTTAGTGGGATCTGCAAGAATGATTGGAACACACAGCCCTCAAATAAAAAATCTCTCAAAGATGTGATATGTGAGAAACGTCTGAGCATCAACCTTCCCAAGTGGTATTCTGCACTGACGGATACAACATATACGACTAAGGATCTTGCTTCCACAGAAGATAAGATAACCATTCAACAGAAAATTCTGAAGATTTTTGTCACCAAACCAAAGGGCAGAGTGAAAAAAAGTTTGGAAAAACAAGAACTAAAATTAGAATTTAGGATGAGATGAGAAGAAGTTCAAAATTCAAGCAGCCAAAGAAAAAAAAGGCTACAAAAAGATCAGCCAGGGGACTGGCTGTCCCCAATTAAGAGGACTGAAGTTAAATTCCTTTACTTTTCTTGGTTGCAGGTGAAGGATTAACTTGGTAAAAGGATTCAAGCACAATTGTGAAGGACTGAACTGGCACAAAATGCGCTCAGAAAAGAACACAAGCTCCCTCTGCAGATTCAGATGTTGGAAACAGTAATTTTAATTTTGTGGAAGATTGATTATTTGAAAGTTTGAATATTTGATTTGAGATATGAAATCATTGCTTTAGACACAATCAGCCGGGCTGCGGCTGGGGTGCTCAATGTCAGGAAAAAATCCAAGACAAGTAATTTTCGCACCAATCTTTTGAGGCGCCAGACAAAATTATCGACGCATTTTTTTGAGCCTGAGAACCAAACCCAGGTTTGATTCCCAGGCTCTCCCAAGGACAGTTTTCCCAACTTCCAAAAGGAAGGAATGAAAGAGGCCAAATCCGGCCTTCATCTCTAATCCCAAAAGTTGTAGTGGTAAACCAGAAACAACAAATATTTCACTCTGCGTTGAACTCTCAAACCAAACAGATCTCTGGAGACCTCATGTGCAAAATTGAATCTATCAAACCCAATTCCAAAATCAGGCATTCTTGTACTTGTGTAGAAATCTCAGTTGTTCTGATCTGTCCTGTCTTGTCTTGAAATAATATACCAACTTATAATATGACGATAAGTCCCGGCCGCAGCCCGGCTGATTGAATTGTCTTTCATTTTTCTCCAATCATCTGATTCACTCTACAAAATTCATACACTTCAATCCTTTCACCTTTTGTGAGGTAACAAGAAATTCCTCTGTAATCTTTTCCCCACACTCAACACCCTAGTGTAAGGTTAATATATTTCAAAGTTTTGTAAGACTGGATTTCAAACAGCAGTTCAACAGGCAGTCTTTTGCATAAGACAACACAGAAGCAACTGATGATTGGAGTCCAGAAACATTTACTATTTAAACATTTTCTTTCAATTTCATTTTTGTCCCTGAGCATTATCCTCTGGAAGGATTTCCACAAGAATCCCAAATCTTGTGGGAATTCAAGGTTGAGTGCAATCCCACTGGATTCCTGACCTTCCCAAAGCATCGCCATTTTCCTGGCGCCCATGTAATCCTATTGTATTTTAATATGTTACTGATTTCTTTCCAACAAAATCCCCCCGCCTCCTTTGTTTTTGCAATTAATTGAACAGCGTTTTGAAATTAGTTGCATAAAAAACAAAAGACTAAACATGAAGAAACTGTTCTACAACCTTCTTGAACATTCTAGAAGTATCTCAAAGGTCACAACTGGTAGCAATTTCCAAAAAGTGAGTCCCAAAACAAGTTTTTACAACTTGCGTTGAAAGTCATAGATAGTGGCAAGAGGTTGTAAACAGCAGTTACAGGACCGGCACCTTGGCAAATTTCTCCTCTCCCTGGTGAGTTTGTCTTGATTTTCTTGTTTTGCTTACAGCTGTTGGTCATAAATCTCTGTTGGTTGGGGCTTCCTTGAACTGGTTCCAGTTTCTGCCTATATAAAGGGGAGGTGGGTGGGGTGAGGTTTCCTTTTGTCCAGTCATTCTGTCTCTTGACTTCAAATAGATTCTTACAAGTTCATAAAGATACTGAGTAGTTAGTCCGTTTTGAAAATGAGATTCCAATTTTTTGTTTGTTTGATCTTTGAAGGAGAGTAGGAAAGTGAGATGAATAGCTCCTGACTGGCCAGGTTGGAAGAGAAAGAGAAGAAAATAAGGTTGGAAGATTTTTATTGATTGATTTTGTGATTTGAAGGAGAATTTTCAAGATAAGTCCACGCTTCTCCAATCCAAATTTGTTCATTCAGATGTTAGCCAAATGCCATACCGAGTTCTTGCTGTCCTGATGGAGTTATTATTCAGTGGATTGTTGGTGTTGCTTTGGTTATTCACCATTTCTTCCTTCCAATTTCTTCTGTTGGTGATGATTTTGGAGCACAATTGATTTTGCCCAATTGGGCTGATTTTATAATTTGTGTTTATATATCTTCAGCCAGAAGCTTCTCTAAGTTTTCTTGCATCTGTAGTCTTTGGCCAGAAGCTTCTCTGGGCTTTCTTTCTTTGGTGATTTTCCACAGTCAAAAGATAGAATAGCTGGCCAGAAACTTCTCTGGGCTTTCTTTCTTTGGTGATTTTCAACAGTCAAAAGATAGAATAGCTGGCCAGACACTTCTCTGGGCTTTCTTTCTTTGATGATTTTCAACAGTCAAAAGATAGAATAGCGCTTCCCTTGTGCCTTAACCCTGCACCCCAAGTTTGATTTGTGTGATAGATAGAAGTTTTTGATATTCACAAATCTCAGTGGTTTAGATTTGTTGTCTTTTGTGAATTCCCTACTGTCGGGTATGGAGTTGACAGACCACCAAATTTTTCTGGTGTCTCTCACACGCAGTTGTAAGTGAGTCTCATTAAATAGATGATTCCCTTGGATTTTCTTGAGACCTTGTTTGTTTGGCTACCTTTTGCAGTTTTTTGCAAAGAATTCTTCTAAAAATGGTCCTTTAGGACGGTGTTATTTGAATTACTTTTTGTCCTTTAGGACAGCTTTTCTGGTCATTCATGAGTTTTTACATTTAATTTCAGATTTTGTGCAAAGGAAACGAGAGACAGTTGAAATTTGAAATTGCAAAGATTGAAAAAAAATGACCAATTCAAAAGAGAGCAAGACTTCTCCTCCCATTGTAGGTTTGTACTGCTTTAAATTGTCATCATAATATTAGTGAGTCCTTGATCAGCGTAATAATACCCTGTTCTTGAACTGAATTTCAGATGTGTAGTTCTGCATAGCAATGTACCGGGACATTGCAACAGTGTCTTGTGACCGGTCATTCACATGACTTGGTTTACTTTCTGTTTATCTTTATTCATGCTTGGTCAGTCACCTGTCTTGCGCATCCAATGTCTATAAAAGAGCATCTGAACACTCCTTTCACTGCTCATTGCTGGTCTGGACTGTTGTTGTGCATGATCTGAAATATATGTGTTTGGGACTAAGAGAAGTTGTCTCATTTGCTTCACTCCGGCCATAAGATTAATACTTCAAGATGATAGCTTCATCTCAATGGCAATCATTGGATAAGAGTTTAAGGAGTTACCGTGTCTGGTCAGCTGCCGGTCGGTCAATTGACGGTCGTGCACCTACCGGTCATCAAGCGCCGGTCAGTCCAACCGCCAGCCAGGGCAGTTCTTGGCCTCCTCAATCCCCAGCCCACCAAACTGCGGTTTGGTCACCTGATTGTTGGGGCACCCGAACAATCGGGTGACAAGAATCATGCTGATTTTTTCTTCAGAATTCAGTGAGCAGAATGGTATCCTACCACAGATTTTTTTCTTCAAAATTTCAGCAATGTTAGGTTAGGTTAGGTTAGGTTAGGATATGTTCAAATTGTTCCAGTGCCCCAACAATTGGGTGACCAAACCGCAGTTTGGTGGACTGGGGATTGGCGAGGCCAAGAACTGCCCTGGCTGGCGGTTGGACCAACCGGCGCTTGACGACCGGCGGGTGCGCAACCGTCAATTGACCGACTGGTGGATGACCTGGTACCAGGAGTTACAACACGTAGAAGACATTCAAGCGTAGTTCTTAAGACTCTGTTTACATCCAACAGTTTGGGATAACAAAATTGGCACAGCCGTTATTCTTCTTTTTACCCAAAGTGAGTGGTGTTAACTGTAAGAGCAAAACTTCAAATGCTTTATTTGAAATTTGAAGTTTACTAAGCCAACAAACAGTTACCACTCTATGCAACTGCCAGCGCTTGCAAAAAAGTGCTGTAGAATACTGTCAAAAAAATTGCAAGTGAGTGACTAAAAAGTGCAACTGGTGTGTGGAGGATTGTGAAAAATGGCCACTGGTACCACTAACATTTCCCAACTCAACATGTCACGCATCATGACTGACCTGTATGAAATATAAAATTGTTAGACATGGCCCCTCACAAACAGGCCAAAGTTGCCAAGAAGTGACAGAAAGAGTGCAAATTAAGCCAATGATTTTTAATTTGAAATGGGATGCAAGGGATAATCAGTTCAGACTTGGAAATTAAAAGATCATGAAACACTGAATGAGTCAAGCAGTTCAGAGAGGGAATAAGTAAGCATTTTTAATCAGACAAGAAGCTCAAAAAGTTTAGACAGGGCAAGAATACATCTTTTGACATGAGATGAGGGGAAGTAATTCAGACATGGTCAAACCAAACAAAAAGATGAGCAGCTTCAACAAGGCTAAAATATTGATGTTGTATAACAACAAAAGAGGGGCAGTTGAGACAATTTTACACAAGACCAGAGGGGGCAAGCAGTTTAGAAAATTGAATTTACATTCATTTTTTCGAATGGGACAGGAGGACATCAATCACAAATTTTGACAAGAGAGGCAGTTTGGGCAATTTCAGACAAAAAGAAGGATGTGAGCAGTTTGTATAAATGAACAGAATATCTGGTTTGGGAAAGGCGAGAGATCACACACAGTTTAGAGAAGGCAATTATTCTGAATTTCAAACAAGACTACAGGGGTGAACAGCTAAAAAAAACAGGTCAAAATCCTTAAGTTTTGAAACAGGAAGAGAGCAACAATTCAGACAAGCAAGAGAGGGAATAAGTTTGAGAGAGATACTTCAAACAATCTAGTCAGGCCAAACATTTGAGATTCTCAATAGGAAAAAGGGGTTGAATGGGAAAAGCAATTTAGTCAGGAAGTGGAAGGCTAGAAATTAAAGATAGGCAAGAAAACTCCAGTTTTGTCTGGAAAAGACAGGGCAACTATTTTCAGTCTAAGCAAGATGACATGAAGTCAAGACTGGGAAGAAATTCTCAAGTTTCAATACACAAAGGGGAAGCATTTTAGACCTTGAAGGAAAGTGCATCAAGGTTACAATGAACAGGGAAGTTTGGGTTTTGACAGAACAAGAGAGGGGAAAATATTAAAAATGCTTGGGGAGGTGGGAGGCAGTTTTGACAAGGCTAAACACAAAAAGCTCCTCATTTAAGCCAGTTTTTTTTAATTCAAAATGGGACTATTGTAGTCATATTAACGACCACAAACGCCCTTCACTTTACGCACGACCCTTTTAAGCTAATGTATTTCTGCTACCCTTGGCTGCGTCTGGTGCGCTAGCAATTATATTTCCCAATCCCGTTGTTGATGGAATACTTTCTGAACCACGCTCACGCTTCATTCCTTTGAATAAACGAAGTGTGACGTCCCCAATCTGAACCGGTTTCTATGCGCATTCTTTGACCTTGGCCAGCCAAAGCTATATACAGATGCATTTAATGTTGCATTAAGTTCACCACACCAGACCTTGTCCGAGCGTCAAGTCTACGCTGCCTCACTCTGTAGAATTGTATTGTATTGACTGTGTGTGAAGGTATAATAAATAATACTTGAAAATACTCTCACGGAGTAACTTTTGCATTTCCTTTGAAAGTTGCGGAAAACAATTTAAATCTTCATTCCCTGTTTCCTTTAGTTATAAGAAGTAGCTCTCAATGACTGATCATTGATGATCAACCACTTCATTCAAATAGTTTTTGGATAACAAATTATTGCGCAGCAGTAGTTTTTTTTTTTTGGGGGGGGGGGGGTGGATTTCTATTGCTGCATTTCAAGTGCACCAAGTGTAGTAATTCTTACAGGTGACACAAACGCCTGTGCAGAAAAGTTGAACAAGAAAAAGAGAGACTGAGGTGAGAGTGCTTTTAAAGAAATTTAATTGTTGAATTGCGGATCAGCAATCAAAAAGTTCTTACCAACAAGTTGTGTACAAAATTTGTTTAACAAAGCCTTTACTCAGTCAAAAGAAAGTTAACCTAAGAACACTTGCCGTCACTGAAAAAAGAGATCCCCCGCGCAAAAGTGAGAGTGTTAAGAGTGACTACATAAGCTAAATGTTTTAGACAGCCAACCCCTGAAAAAACACCATGTCATTGCCGGCACCAAGAGTAGATGAACTTCCCAGTGTCCATAGGGCAAGAATAGCAAACGAATCTCCAGAAGCTGTAGTCGGATACTTAACAGAACTAGTAAGGTTACTTCAAGGAGAAAATGTTAGAGTCAAGGCCAAAAGAGATACGGAGCCCAGACCATCTGCTGAAGTTAGAGCTACTTTAACTATAGAAACTGAGTTCCGTGCTGACCAGTTGAAGAGTTATAACTCAATTAGTCTCTCACTCCCAATTTGGCAGTGCTGAACAAAAGCACTCTTGCTATTGAGACCACTCAGTTGTTGTTTGCTGCCCATTTAAAAGATGAGACCAAAAGGAGAAAAGCCAAGGTTGGACAAGCCTTAGGCATTACAACTCAACTGCAATCAAGAGAACTTACTTCAAATCAGTTGGATGATCCAACTAAGGACGAGGTAGTCTTTTTCAACATGAAGACTTTATGTGATTCCATTGCTTATAAAGGCAATAAAAACATAGCCAATAACATCCTGGCAAACATCCCTATGTTCTCAGGAGCTGAAGGCACTTGGGTAGACTGGTGGAACAAAGTCCGCCTAGCTCTAGCCAATTGCAAGGTTACTGATGCCCATATGAGGTCTGTGATTTGTAAAAGAGTTACCAGAAAAGCTAAAGAGTTTTTGAGCAATTCCACTCCGGGATTGCTAGACCAACCTTACCCTACAATAGTGAGAGCTCTCAAGAAGGCACATGGCGGTGATCTGATGGGTTTGGGCGTGTTAAAACTGCAGAAAATATCGCAAGGTGACCTAGAGAATATCCTAGATTATCCCGTGCATATTAAGAAAATTGGTATCAAGATGTTTGGCAAAGCCCCAAGTAAAATAAAAGTTTTACGAGTCAAGAACTCTAAGCCAAAAATCATTGCCAACCCTATGTTTTCCAAAGAGACTCTAAGACATGATTGTTGAATGGCTCAAATAGATGAGATAATGCTGAGTCACTTTATGGCAGGCCTGTAGCCCAATTTCATAAAGAGATTCAGCATTGTCCCTGTCATGTTAGAGCAGGCAACAGAGGCCGCCACTAATGTTGAGAAACTGAGAAAGTTCCAACAGACGGCCGAGTCACGTAGAGTTTTCCATACTTTGGCAGTAACAACTAGTGTTAGTCAGACGGTACGCACTTGTTATAATTGTGGACAACCTGGTCACTACGCGAGTGAATGTAGAGTACGTGGAAAAATTTGGTCAGGTGTCAGTGTGAGTGGCTATCAAGGAGAGCAGAAAGCCTTGCCTCCCCCGCAAGGGAGAAGACTTATGCTCTCCCTCCCTGAGGAGAACAGGCTTCTGCGCTTGGTCAGAGGATTCCGAGACGGGAGATCTCAGAGTCTAAGCAAAAGTCCTGATTCCTGATTGTCAAGCCCAGGTCAAGCCAAAGGCCAGGGCAAGGGACAAAAAGGCAAGGGATGGAAGGGTGCAAGATCACCCACGAGCAGTCACACAGTGAGAACGGATAGAAGTATCAAGGTCCACTTTGCATCCAAGGAACAACTGGACAGCCTGCAGATAGAAGGGATCAAGGAATTCACAGGCAACAAGTCTGGCAGCAACTGTTGACCAGACCTTCCACATCCCCAACGATTCCAGTCATTCTACTCTCTACATCAGTAACTGCAGTCCCAGTCAAATTTCTCATTGACACGGGATCCAAGGTATCGTTAATTTCTTGTTTGTTTGTCACTAGTGATTCCATTACACATACCCCTGGGCTAACGTTGTCGACCATAGAAGATCAAAAAATACCCGTTAGGGGATCCCTAGACGCAATCTTATGGTTCAAGGAACTACTCCTTGCCAAGGCAACTTTATTGGTAACCAAGATAGCGGATAGAGCATCCAATGGTATTCTTGGGCATGACGTGCTTAAAGCTGAAAATGCCGGGATAAATTTTGGAAAGAAGTGCCTAATTATGTCCAGGGTTTGTATCCCTTTCTTTGAGGAAAGAGATAGAGGCTTTCACTTACATAAGGAAGTGCATAAAATCAGTGGACTGAAAGAGGGATCTTTCTGGATACATCTGGTCAACACTTGCACAATACCTAGAAACTCTCAGTCCGTCCTCTGGGTTAGACCTGGCAAGGATATAGGGCGTGCTTTAGAGGATTGATCCATCTTGGTTGATAATTTTCAGAACTGAGGAATTATTGTTGCAGAAAGTCTGTCAAAAGTGCACAAGGGGAAAATCTGGATATTATGCTTAAACGTCACCAAACGGGATGTCAAGGTTACCCCACAAATGATGGTTGGCATGGGATCCGTGAATGGTATCAAAATGGCCACCAGATCAATGACAAAATCAAAGAAAAAGAAAATCTTTACAACATCCAAAAATCCAGCAACTAATGACGCTGAGAACAAAATACATGGGAAATTGGAGAAGGAAAACCTTGAACAACACATAGACAAGAATCTAGAATTGTCTGAGTGTCCTTCCAAATACATTGAAATAGTCTGAAAAATACCGTAATGCGCTGGCAAAGAAATCAGACCAGCTTGGACTGTGCCCCATGTACAAGGCAGATATTCCCCTCAACACGGATTCTCCAATCTACACCCAACAGAACCCTATCCCATACAAGATGAGGTCATTGTTAGGAGAATATGTCAAAGATCTCCTTGACAATGAAATAGTACAACCCTCCACTTCTCCGTATAACAGTCCAAACTTAATGGTCAAGAAGAAGGATGGAGGATGGTGGTCAATTTTTGCAAGCTTAATGAGCATGTGATAACTGACCCACTTCCTTTACCAATAATTAGTCAAATATTCAAAGAATTAGGATTGGCAAAGTTCTTCTCTGCCCTTGATTTGTTGCACGGATTTTACAACATTAAAATTAGAGAAGACAAAAGGTGGAAAACTGCTTTTTCCACCCCCATTAAGAATTTGTAAGGTTGCCTATGGGCTTGAAAAGTAGCCCTAGCATATTCCAATGGTTAATGCATCTCGTGTTGGAAGGATGTTTTAGGATCATATGCGTACATTTATGGGGAGGACATAGTGATCTGCTCCAAAACAGCCAAACAACATGTGACGCATCTGGAAGATATTCTTTGCAGGTTAAACAAATCCAGTTTAAAGATAAAGTTTCCAAAATCTCAACTGTTTAAAACACAGATTGAGTACCTTGGATTTTTAATCAGTAATGAGGGTATTAAAGTAAACCCCATCAAAACGGATGCCGTCCAAAACTTCCCTACGCCAAAGAACATCAAAGGTGTGCAAGCCTTCCTTGGATTGGTAGGTTATTTTAGATCATATATCAAGGACTTTGCAACAAAAGCAAGGCCCTTGTATAGCCTACTAAAGAAGGACACGGAATTTCATTGGGGAAAAGAACAAGAAGAGGCAAAGAAATGCCTGACAAAATGTCTGCTAGACGCCCCAATCCTGTCCTTCCCCAATTTTGACAAAGAATTTATATTAACAACAGATGCTTCAGGGCATGCCATTGGTGCAATCCTGACGCAGAAAAAGGACAAAAAAGAAGTCCTTATAGGATGTGCTTCCCAAACTCTGAATGGAGCAGAATAGATACTCTAATACCAATAGAGAACTCCTTGCAGTCTATTCTGGAGTGTCCCAATTCAGGTCATACCTGTGGGGACATAAGTTTAAGATCCGTATGGACCATATTGAGATCCCATATTTGGCCCTGCAGAAAAATAGTGACAGCAGGAGAGCCATTGGATGGTTTATGGCCCTCAATGAATACAAATATACAGCATAGTACAAAAGGGGGTTAAGCATTCCGCAAGCAGATGCTCTGAGTATGTTCCCACAAGAGAAAGCGAGGACATTATGCGCATATTTATCACCTGCATTCAAAAGGACGGATTTGTTGCCGTATATATCCAGGGATCTTATTGCAACTATACAGTATTTAGGAGGGATTGATAATGAAAAAGGAGAAAGAGGGCTCGCGTATCTGGATCCCGCCCTCGCTACACCTGCAAATCATTGCTCTGTTTCACAATCCCCCGGCAATGGGACACAGAGGAGTGGACCAAACAACATATGCACTGAGGCAAGAATTTGCCTGGACTAATTTGAAAAAAGACGTAGGTGATTACATCAGATCCTGCGAAGTATGTCAAGCTAATAAGCACTATGCCCATTGAATGCCATATATGACCACAGGTGTGCAAAAACAATGTTTCAAAGAAGTAAGCATGGACGTAGTGGGACCTGTCCCAAGCAGCTCAAAAGGAAATAGGTATATCCTAGTAATCCAGGACAGATTGTCCCAATGGATAGTCTTCTCCCCTATGAGAGAAGCATCAGCATTAACAACAGCCAGACTATTTATGAGCAATTGGGTGTGCCTATTTGGGCCCCAAAAGAAAATATTAACTGACAGGGGAACTAATTTCTTGAGCAGTATATTTTGGGACATGGCTAAATTTCTTGGAGCACAGGGGACAACCACCACCACGTATCAACCACAAGGAAACGGGCAGAACAAGAGAGCCCATTGTGAGCTGCATGAGTACCTAGCTCTAAATTTGGATCCTGATAACAGGCAAACATGGGACAAATTGTTAAAGTTTGCCGCATGGGTGCATAACACATCAAAACACAAGGCATTACAAGCTTCGCCTTTTGAGGTAGTTACAGGAATGAAACCTCGTAATTATTTGGTCCTGATGTACATGGATAAGGCACAACTCAACGACATTAAGAATGAGAGCTGAAAAGAGGAATTTGAGGTCATACACAATTGTGCTCAAAAAGCCATTAGAAGAAATCAAGCATCATATTTAGATTGAATCAATGTCCACAAAAAGGGTGCCAATTATGAAATTGGCATTAAGGTGTAGATAAGAGGCCATGACGCTGCCACTTTTGTAGGCAGAAAATGGTCTCTGAAATACAAGGGACCATTTACCGTCATCGACAGAATCAACCTGGTTGTAATCAGGGTGCAAGATGACAAAAATCCAGATTGGACTGACATAATTCACATCAGTTATGTATGACCGTATAAAATACAATGGTCTTCCCCAGTTCCCTCGCCAACACCTTCTGAAGAAAGGGATATCCTAGAAGTGTTAGATGACTATCAAACTGAGGAGTCCCCAGAAACCAAAGTTGTCTCTGGCAAATCCAAGACGTATTTAAGGGCCGACAACAAAATAGACGGTTTTACAGTGGCTACAGAAGAATTAGAAAGGTTAATTTCCAAAAAAAATTCAAGGCATGTCTATAATTCCATACCAGGGACGGTCTAAGTTTGTTGATCTGTTACAGCAGGAGAATAGACAGTAGCAGCAGTGGACATCACCAAAAATGTCCCCATACCCGTCATAGAATCAGACGTATTGATTTCAGGAGAAAGGGGCACAGATGTTGCCTCCGAAGGCACCAAAGTCATCGGCCCCGTTGTTGCCGTTGTCATCTCTGGAGTCACTGTTAACACAGCTGACACTGGCACTAAGGTGGAGACACCCTCTACAGGCACAAAGAGGATGCAAAGTTCAGCAGGATCAATCACCTATGCAATAAAATCTCCGTTGCACTGGGTTGGTTTGATCAGCTCCACTTTCTACATACAAGCAAAACTTGAGACAACCGCAGAAAGCTATCACCTTTTTTGCTCAACATACCTTGATACCAAAGAAACTCAGGCAGCCAAGATCCAAGACAGGACCAGTCAGAACTATCCTGCCATTGAAATTGGATGCTCAAACTGCGTCCGCATTGCTCGCCTTGGTACAGTGCAAGCGGCCATCTTGGATGACACACCTGCCGCATGACACATCAGGATGCATCACCAACACCAGCAACAGCACAACTATTGCAAAACTTGCCATTATTTGTCTTGATTCTGTGAAAACCCCAAAGGCGCGTCTAGGATCAGATCTGATCCAAGTTACTTGAGGCTTCTAAGGAAAAACTCACTTTCACTCAGATCTTGGTAACCAAACTGTGAAATTTGCCAAAAATCACTGAAAACTTTCCTCTTATGGCTTGAAACAAGATGAACTGTTTACTTTTTTGAATTTGAACTCCTCATTCCATAAAAAACAATTGTTTTGCCGTATCTGCGTGTTCAAGATCCGCAAACAAAACTGCAAAATTCACTCATAAAACCAAACCAAAATCGTCCAAAAACATTGGGAATGTGAATTTTAGTTAATATCAAGGAGAACCAAGCAAAAAAAAACACGCAAATCAAGCAAAATTTAACTTAGCATATTTTCAAGTTAAAGGCTTAAGGGGGTCAAGAGCACATACCTGAAAGGGGGTGCAAGGTGAACTGAGGATTTAGGCATTGGCATGCCAGACCTCTGCAGCTTCCTGGTGAAATTGAAGAAGTTGGGGGAGGCAGATATGGTTATTATTACCATTCTTATTGCTCCCCCATGAGAACCTTTTCCTGTGTAATGTCTTTCAGCATGGCTGAAACGTGATCAGGGGAGGTGTGGAAATCAAACACAAATTCAATCCTTTTTCGTACTGACAAAACACTTTTGGAGAACTTGGTATGCAGGAGCTTTTTCTCGTTTACCAGGGGAGATTTGTAGTCATATTAACAACCACAACACCCTTCACCTTACACAGGACCCTTTTAAGCTAATGTATTTCCGCTATGCTTGGCTGCGCCTGGTGCGCTAGCAATTATATTTCCCAATTCCTTTGTTGACGGAATACTTTCCCAACCGTGCTCACGCTTTCTTCCTTTGAATAAACAAAGTGTGACGTCCCTGATTGGAATCGGTTTCTATGTGCGTTCTTTGACCTTGGCCGGCCAAAGCTATGTATACAGGTGCATTTTATGTTGCATTAAGTTTACCGCACCAGACCTTGTCCAAACGCCGAGTCTACGCCACTTCACTCCGTAGAATTGTATTGTATTGACTGTGTGTGAAGGTATAATAAATAATACTTGAAAATACTCTCATGGAGAAGCTTTTGCGTTTCCTTTGAAAGTTGCGGAAAATGATTTAAATCTCCAATCCCCTTTTCCTTTAATTATAAGAAGTAGCTCTCAACGACTGATCATTGTTGATCAACCACTTCTGTAAAATAGTTTTTGGATAACACTATATTTTCAAGTTTTAATACAAAAAGGGGAAGCATTTTAGACTTTGAAGAAAAAGGCATAGAGGTTCCAATGAACAGGGAAGTTTGGGCTTTAACAGAACAAGAGAGAAGAAACATTTGAAAATGCGTGGGGAGTGGGGAGGCCATTTTAACAAGGCTAAACACAAAAAGCTGCTCATTTAAACCAGTGATTTTTAATTCACAATGGGACTATATTCTCAAGTTTTAATACACAAAGAGGAAGCATTTTAGACCTTGAAGAAAAGGGCATAGAGCTCACAATGAACAGCAAAGTTTGGATTTTGACAGAACAAGAGAGGGGAAACATTTAAAAATGCTTGGGGAGGGGGGAGGCAGTTTTGACAAGGCTAAACACAAAACGCTGCTATTTAAGCCAGTTATTTCTAATTCAAAATGGGACTATATTCTCAAGTTGTAATACACAAAGGGGAAGCATTTTAGACCTTGAAGAAAAGGGCATATAGGTTATAATGAACAGGGAAGTTTGGGTTTTGACAGAACAAGAGAGGGGGAGCATTTAAAAATGCTTGGGGAGGGGGGAGGCAGTTATGACAAGGCTAAACACAAAAAGCTGCTATTTAAGCCAGTTATTTCTAATTCAAAATGGGACTATATTCTCAAGTTTTAATAACCAAAGGGGAAGCATTTTAGACCATTAAGCAAAGGGCATCAAGGTTACAATTAACAGGGAAGTTTGGGTTTTGACAGAACAAGAGAGGGGAAAGATTTAAAATTGCTTGGGGAGGGGGGAGGCCGTTTTGACAAGGCTAAACACAAAAAGCTGCTCATTTGGGCCAGTGATTTTTAATTCAAAATGGGACTATATTCTCAAGTTTTAATACAGGAAGGGGAAGCATTTTAGACCTTGAAGAAAAGGGCATAGAGGTTACAATGAACAGGGAAGTTTGGGTTTTGACAGAACAATAGAGGGGAAACATTAAAAATGCTTGGGGAGGTGGGATGCAGTTTTGACAAGGCTAAACACAAAAAGCTGCTCATTTAAGCCAATTATTTTATAATTCAAAATGGGACACAAGGAATGGGAAAAGCAGGGGTTGAATGGGAAAAGCAGTTTAGTCAGGAAGTGGAAAGCTAGAAATTAAAGATAGGCAAGAAAACTCCAGTTGTGTCTGGAAAAGACAAGGCAACTATTTTCAGTCTAAGCAAGATGGCATGAAGTCTAGACTGGAAAGAAATTCTCAAGTTTCAATACACAAAGGGGAAGCATTTTAGACCTTGAAGAAAAGGGCATAGAGGATACAATTAACAGCAAAGTTTGGATTTTGACAGAACAAGAGAGGGGAATCATTTAAAAATGCTTGGGGAGGGGGCAGGCGGTTTTGACAAGGCTAAACACAAAAAGCTGCTCATTTATGCCAATGGTTTTTAATTCCAAATGGGACTATATTCTCAAGTTTCAATACACTGGGGGGAAGCATTTTAGACCTTGAAGAAAATGGCATAGAGGTTACAATTAATAGGGAAGTTTGGGTTTCAACAGAACAAGAGAGGGGAAACATTTGAAAATGCTTGGGGAGGGGGGAGGCAGTATTGACAAGGCTAAACACAAAAAGCTGCTCATTTAAGCCAATTACTTTTAATTCAAAATGGGACTATATTCTCAAGTTTTAATACACAAAATGGAAGCATTTTAGACCATGAAGAAAAGGGCATAGAGGTTACAATGAACAGGGAAGTTTGGGTTTAGACAGAACAAGAGAGAGGAAACATTTAAAAATTCTTGGGGAGGTGGGAGGCAGTATTGCCAAGGCTAAACACAAAAAGCTGCTCATTTAAGCAAATGATTTTAAATTTCAAATGGGTCACAAGGGATGGGAAAAGCAGGGGTTGAATGGGAAAAGCAGTTTAGTCAGGAAGTGAAAGGCAGTTAGGGCACAAAGGGAAGCATTTTAGACATGGGAACAGAATATGGCACATAGTTTAGAAGATAATTAACAGGAATACTTGCATTCTGACAGGTCAGGAGGAGGGAAAAATTTTCAGAAAAGGTAAGGGCAGTCAAGCAGTAAAGAGATCTAGCTGATAGAACATGCCAATGATTTTAAATTCCAAATGAGACAAGAGGGAACAACAGTTTCGACAAATGCCAGGATTGTCAAGTTTTTGGAGGACAAAAGAGGCCAATTAGTTCAGAGAAGGCAATAATATTGAATTTTTAATGGGACAAGGAGGGTAAAAAACTAAGGATGGGCATGAACACATTTTTTGGCATGAGAATACAGCAAGCATGTTATTCAATGTTATTATTGTTTAACCTGCATTACATGCTTCATGGCTATTAGTTTCAACCACAAGCACTCTACATTCATGCATCAAAACCATCATCAACTTCTCAATTTAAATCTTGGAGTATACACCCTGTGGTTCCAAACATTAAAACACTGTTCAAATCTATATGTAACACTTCTAAATGTTCTTCTTGAGGTCCATTGTCTTTCCTTTTCACCTTCCCCCTAAAACTAACACATTGTTCCATTTTAAACAGATGTTTGCACTTATACTGAAACCTATTAAACCCACCACAAATGTGTCTTTTCAACCAAAAACACTCCACAATCAAAATAGATATACTTGTTGAATTCTGGACCATCTGCTTGAAAATGTTAATACCTTCATGTTCTCCACATTCAAAATCCTATGCATTCCTTTATGGCCACAATGTTTCAATCTCAACTAATGTTCCTCTAAAACTGCAGACTAATGCTGCACACAAAATGCTTCATTTTTTTAAAACCTTTAGAAAACCACCTTGCATCTTTTCCTCTTAAATACCTTTTTTATTTCACTTTTGCCATTACAACCATTATGATTACTTTTACAGGGGCAAAGAGTTAATTTAATGTCCTTCTATGTAGAAGGTGTATCAAATGAAGAGGGGCTGCACCTCTCAGAGATTCAACCCTCCTTTGTATTCCTCAGCTCACAACAAATTTCTTCTACATTTAGCCCACAAAACAGACTAAAATACTGTCTTTATTCCAATGAGGTGTTTGAAATAGAAAAAAGTAGCATCTCACCCAATGGAAGTGAGATGCCACATTTTCCCACTTCTCTCAGCTCATTGAGAAGCCTCCTGATGCACTAGGCAAAATGCTTCAACTCCCCACTGTTTTACCCTTCCTTAGAGAAAAGTTTTCAAATGTATTTTACATTTTCCCTTGTTTAACCTGCATTCAATGCTTCATGGCTCCTAGTTTCAACAAAAACATGTCTACATTCATGAATCAAAACCCTCTACAATTTCTCAATTTAAATCTTGGAGTATATGCCCTGTGGTTCCACACATTTGAACACCATTCAAATTTATATGTAAAACTTCTAAATGTTCTTGTTGAGGTCCAGTACCTCTCCTTTTCACCTTCACCCTTAAACCGAAGCATATCAACACATTGTTCCCCTCATTTATACTGATGTCCCCTTTATACTGCAGCCTATCAAACTAAATTGTGTCTTCTCAACCAAAAACAATCTACAATCAAAATAAATTTACTTGTTAACTTCTGAATAATATGCTCCCACATGTTTACACCAACTTGTGCTCTACTTTCTATCTCCTACAAATTCCTTTACAGTGCCAATGTTTCAATCTCAACTTATGTTCCTCTCAAACTGCAGACTAAGGCTTCATACAAAATGATTCATTCTTGTTCATAAACTTCTATAAAACCCCATTGCCTCTTTTTCTTTTGTACACCTTTTTCATTTTACTTTTGCCTTTAGAACCAGAGTTTCCATAATGATTACTTTTACAGGGGCAATGAGTTAATTTAATGTCCTTCTATGTAGGAGGTGTATCAAATGAAGAGGGGTTGCACCTCTCAGAGATTCAACCTTCCTTTGTATTCCTAAGCTCACAACAAATTTCTTTTACATTTATCCCACAAAAGAAACTACAGTACTTTCTTTATTCCAATGAGGTGTTCAAAATAGAAAAAAGTAGCATCTCACCCAATAGAAGTGAGATGCCAAATTTTTTCACTTCTCTCAACTCATTGAGAAGCCTCCTGATGTACTAGACAAGATGCTTCTACCCCCACTGTTTTTCCCGTCCTTAGAGAAAAGTTTTACAATGTATTCTAGATTTCACATTATTCAACCTGCATTACATGCTTCAGGTCTCTTAGTTTCAAACAAAAGCAGTATACATTCATGTTTCAAGACCCTCTGCAATTCCACAATTTATATCTTGGATTATACGCCCTGTGCTTTCAAACATTTACACACCTTTCAAATCTACATGTACCACTTTTAAATGTTCTTTTTTAGGTCCATTATCTTTACTCTTCACCTTCCATTGAGAAGCCTCCTGACTTGCTAGGCAAGATTCCTTCAACTTCCCAGTGTTTCAAGCTTTCTTACAGGAAACTTTTAAAATGTATTTTACATTTCCCCTTGTTTAACCTGCATTACATGCTTAATGCCTCTTAGTTTCAACCAAAGCAGTCTACATTCCTGTATCAAAACCATCTGCAATTTCTCAATTTAAATATTGGAGTATACACCCTGTGGTTTCAAACATACAAACACCGTTCAAATTTATATGTAACACTTCTAAATGTTCTTGTTGAGGTCCAGTATCTCTCCTTTTCACCTTCCCCTTTAAACCAAAGCATATCAACACATTGTTCCCTTTTAAACTGGTCTTCCCCTTTACACTGAACCTCTTGAACAAAAATGTGTCTTTTCAACCAAAAGAACTCTACTATCAAAATAAATTTACTTGTCAACTTCTGAATCATCCACTCCCACATGTTTACACCAGCTTGTCCTCTACTTTTCATCTCCCACAAATTCCTTTTCAGTGCCAATGTTTCCATCTCAACTTATGTTCCTCTCAAACTGCAGACTAATGCTTGATACAAAATGCTTCATTCTTGTTCAGAATCTTCTAGAAAACCCCCTTGCCACTTTTTCTTTTGTACACCTTTTCTCTTTTACTTTTGCTTTTAGAACCAGAGTCTCCTTAATGATCACTTTTACAGGGGCAATGAGTTAATTTGATGTCCTTCTATGTGGGAGTTGTATCAAATGAAGAGGGGTTACACCTCTCAGAGATTCAACCCTGCTTCCTATTCCTCAACTCACAACAAATTTTCTTCTACATTCAGCCCACAAAACGGAATACTGGCTTTATTCCAATGAGGTGTTTGAAATAGAAAAAAGTGGCATCTCACCCCATGGTAGGGAGATG
Source organism: Notodromas monacha (assembly GCA_905338405.1). Taxonomy (NCBI): domain Eukaryota; kingdom Metazoa; phylum Arthropoda; class Ostracoda; order Podocopida; family Cyprididae; genus Notodromas; species Notodromas monacha. The sequence continues at coordinate 28,760 of CAJPEX010000034.1, read as the reverse complement.
CCACAATTTTCCACTTCTCTGAACTCATTGAGAAGCCTCCTGATGTACTAGACAAGATGCTTGAACGCCCACTGTTTTTCCCTTTCTTGGAGAAAAGTTTTAAAATGTATTTTACCTTTTTCCTTGTTTAACCCGCAATACATGCTTCATGGCTCTTAGTTTCAACCTCAAGCAGTATAAATTTGTGTTAAAAACCCTCTGCAATTCCACATTTGTAATCTTGGATAATACACCGTGTGGTTCCAAACATTTACACACCTTTCAAATCTACATGTACCACTTCTAAATGTTCTTGTTGAGTTCCATTAACTTTAATCTTCACCTTCCACTGAAAAGCCTCCTGATGTACTGGGCAAGATGCCTTCAACTCCCCAGTGTTTTACGCTTCCTTACAGAAAAGTTTTAAAATGTATATTACATTTCCCCATGTTTAGCCTGCATTACATGCTTCATGGCTCTTAGTTTCAACCACAAGCATTCTACATTCATTTATCAAATCCCTCTGCAATTTCTCAATTTAAATATTGGAGTATACACCCTGTGGTTCCAAACATTTAAACACCGTTCAAATTTATATGTAACACTTCTAAATGTTCTTGTTGAGGTCCAGTATCACTCCTTCTCACCTTCCCCCTAAAGCAAAGCATATCAACACATTGTTCCCTTATAAACTGATCTTCCCCTTTATACTGAAGACTATTGAACAAAAATGCGTATTTTCAACCAAAAGAACTCTACAATCAAAATAAATTTACTTGTTAACTTCTGAATCATCTGCTCCCACATGTTTACACTAACTCATCCTCTACTTTTTATCTCCTACAAATTCCTTTACAGTCACAATGTTTCCATCTCAACTAATGTTCCTCTCAAACTGCAGACTAATGCTGCATTCAAAATGCTTCATTCTTGTTCAGAAACATCCAGAAAACCACCTTCCCATTTTTTTCTTTTGTACACCTTTTTTTCATTTTACTTTTGCCTTTAGAAGCATAGTTCCCAAAATGATTACATTTACAAATCTAATAAGTTAATTTGACGTCCTTCTGGGTAGGAGGTGTATCAAATGAAGAGGGGTTGCACCTCTTCAGAGATTCAACCCTCCTTTGCATTTCTCAACTCACAACGAATTTTCTTCTACATTTAGCCCACAGAACAGACACTGTCTTTACTCCAATGAGGTGTTTGAAATAGGAAGAAGTGGCATCTCTTCCCATGGTAGAGAGATGCCACATTTTTCTACTTCTCTGAACTCATTGAGAAGCCTACTGATGTACTAGGCAAGATGCTTCAACCCCCCACTGTTTTTCCCTCTCTTCAAGAAAAGTTTCAAAATGTATTTTACATTTTTCCTTCTTCAACCCGCATTACATGCTTCATGGCTCTTAGTTTCAACCATAAGCAGTATACATTCATGTTAAAAACCCTCTGCAATTCCACATTTACAATCTTGGATAATACGACGTGTGGTTCCAAACATTTACGCACCTTTCAAATCTACATGTACCACTTCTAAATGTTCTTGTTGAGTTCCAGTATCTTTACTCTTCACCTTCCACTGAGAAGCCTTCTGATGTACTGGGCGAGATTCCTTCAACTTCCCAGTGTTTTACGCTTTCTTAAAGGAAACTTTTAAAACATATTTTACATTTCCCATTGTTCAATCTGCATTACATGCTTCATGCCTCTTAGTTTCAACCACAAGCAGTCTACATTCATGCATCAAATCCCTCCGCAATTTCTCAATTTAAATATTGGAGTATACTCCCTGTGGTTACAAACATTCAAACACTGTTCAAATCTATATGTAACACTTCTAAATGTTCTTGTTGAGGTTCATTAGCTTTCCTTTTCACCTTCCCCTTAAAACTGAAGCATATAAACACATTGTTCCCTTTTTAAACTGATGTTTTCCCTTGCACTGAATCCTATTGAACTCTCCAAAAATGTGTCTTCTCAACCAATAACAATCTACAATCAAAAGAAATTTACTTGTTAACTTCTGCATCATCTGCTCCCACATGTACATAACAACTTGTCCTCTTCTTTTGATCTCCCACAAATTCCTTTACAGGGCCAATGTTTCCATCTCAACTTATGTTCCTCTCAAACTGCAGACTAATGCTTGATACAAAATGCTTCATTCTTGTTCAGAAACTTCTAGAAAACCCCTTGCCTCTTTTTATTTTGTACACCTTTTTTATTTTACTTTTGCCTTGAGAACCAGAGTTTCCATAATGATTACTTTTACAGGGGCAATGAGTTAATTCAATGTCCTTCTATGTAGGAGGTGCATCAAATGGAGAGGGGTTGCACCTCTCAGAGATGCAACTGTGCTTCCTATTCCTCAGCTCACAATAAATTTTCTTCTACATTCAGCCCACAAAACAGAATACTGCCTTTATTCCAATGAGGTGTTTGAAATAGAAAAAAGTGGCATCTCACCCCATGGTAGAGAGATGCCGCATTTTTCCACTTCTCTCAACTCATTGAGAAGCCTACTGATGTACTAGGCAAGATGCTTCAACTTCCCACAGTTTTACCCTTTCTTATAGAAAAGTTTTAAAATGTAATTTACATTTTTCCTTGTTTAACCCGCATTGCATGCTTCATGGATCTTCCTCAAGCAGTATACATTCATGTTAAAAACCGTCTGCAATTCCACATTTAAAATCTTGGATAATACGACGTGTGGTTCCAAACATTTACACACCTTTCAAATCTACATGTACCACTTCTAAATGTTCTTGTTGAGTTCCATTATCTTTACTCTTCACCTTCCACTGAGAAGCCTCCTGATGTACTGGGCAAGATGCCTTCCACTCCCCAGTGTTTTACGCTTTCTTACAGAAAAGTTTTAAAATTTATTTTACATTTCCCCATGTTGAACCTGCATTACATGCTTCATGCCTCTCAGTTTCAACCACAAGCAGTCTACATTCGTGTATCAAATCCCTCTGCAATTTCTCAATTTAAATATTGGAGTATACACCCTGTGGTTACAAACATTTAAACACTGTTCAAATCTATATGTAACACTTCTAAATGTTCTGGTTGAGGTTCATTAGCTTTCCTTTTCACCTTCCCCTTAAAACTGAAGCATGTAAACACTTTGTTCCCTTTTTAAACTGAAGTTTTCCCTTGTACTGAATCCTATTGAACCCCCCAAAAATGTGTCTTCTCAACCAAAAACAACCTACAATCAAAAGAAATTTACTTGTTAACTTCTGCATCATCTGTTCCCACATGTACATAACAACTTGTCCTCTTCTTTTGATCTCCCACAAATTCCTTCACAGTGCCAATGTTTCCATCTCAACTTATGTTCCTCTCAAACTGCAGACTAATGCTTAATAGAAAATGCTTCATTCTTGTTCGGAAACTTCTAGAAAACCCCCTTGCCTCTTTTTCTTTTGTACACCTTTTTCATTTTACTTTTGCCTTGAGAACCAGAGTTTCCATAATGACTACTTTTAAAGGGGCAATGAGTTAATTCAATGTCCTTCTATGTAGGAGGTGCATCAAATGAAGAGGGGTTGCACCTCTCAGAGATACAACCGTGCTTCCTATTCCTCAACTCACAAAAATTTTCTTCCACATTCAGCCCACAGAACAGAATACTGTCTTTATTCCAATGAGGTGTTAGAAATAGAAAAAAGTGGCATCTCACCCCATCGTAGAGAGATGCCACATTTTTCCACTTCTCTCGACTCATTGAGAAGCCTACTGATGTACTAGGCAAGATGCTTCAACTCCACACTTTTTTACCCTTTCGTATAGAAAAGTTTTAAAATGTATTTTAAATTTTTCCTTGTTTAACCCGCATTACATGCTTCATGGCTCTTAGTTTCAACCTCAAGCAGTATACATTCATGTTAAAAACCGTCTGCAATTCCACATTTAAAATCTTGGATAATACGACGTGTGGTTCCAAACATTTACACACCTTTCAAATCTACATGTACCACTTCTAAATGTTCTTGTTGAGTTCCAGTATCTTTACTCTTCACCTTCCACTGAGGAGCCTCTTGATGTACTGGGCAAGATGCCTTCCACTCCCCAGTCTTTTACGCTTTCTTACAGAAAAGTTTTAAAATGTATTTTACATTTCCCCATGTTGAACCTGCATCACATAATTCGTGCCTCTCAGTTTCAACCACAAGCAGTCTACATTTGTGTATCAAATCCCTCTGCAATTTCTCAATTTAAATATTGGAGGATACGCCCTGTGGTTACCAACATTTAAACACTGTTCAAATCTATATGTAACACTTCTAAATGTTCTTGTTAAGGTTCATTAGCTTTCCTTTTCACCTTCCCCCTAAAACTGAAGCATATCAACACATTGTTCCCTCTTTGAACTGATGTTTTCCCTTGCACTGAATCCTATTGAACCCCCCAAAAATGTGTCTTCTCAACGAAAAACAATCTACAATCAAAAGAAATTTACTTGTTAACTTCTGCATCATCTGCTCCCACATGTATATAACAACTTGTCCTCTTCTTTTGATCTCCCAGTAATTCCTTTACAATGCCAATGTTTCCATCTCAACTTATGTTCCTCTCAAACTGCAGACTAATGCTTGATACAAAATGCTTCATTCTTGTTCAGAAACTTCTAGAAAACCCTCTTGCCTCTTTTTCCTTTGTACACCTTTTTATTTTACTTTTGCCTTGAGAACTAAAGTTTCCATAATGATTACTTTTACAGGGGCAATGAGTTAATTCAATGTCCTTCTATGTAGGAGGTGCATCGAATGAAGAGGGGTTGCACCTCTCAGAGATGCAACCATGCTTCCTATTCCTCAACTCCCAACAAATTTTTTTCTACATTCAGCCCACAAAACAGAATACTGTCTTTATTCCAATGAGGTGTTTGAAATAGAAAAAAGTGGCATCTCACCCCATGGTAGAAAGATGCAACATTTTTCCATTTCTCTCAACTCAATGAGAAGCCTACTGATGTACTAGGCAAGATGCTTCAACTTCCTACTGTTTTACCCTTTCTTATAGAAAAGTTTTAAAATGTATTTTAAATTTTTCCTTTTTTAACCCGCATTACATGCTTCATGGTTCTTAGTTTCTACCTCAAGCAGTATACATTCATGTTAAAAACCGTCTGCAATTCCACATTTAAAATCTTGGCTAATATGACGCGTGGTTCCAAACATTTACACACCTTTCAAATCTACATGTACCAGTTCTAAATGTTCTTGTTGAGTTCCATTATCTTTACTCTTCACCTTCCCCTGAGAAGCCTCCTGATGTACTGGGCAAGATGCTTTCCACTCCCCAGTGTTTTACGCTTTCTTACAGAAAAGTTTTCAAATTTATTTTACATTTCCCCATGTTTAACCTGCATTACATGCTTCATGCCTCTCAGTTTCAACCACATGCAGTCTTCATTCGTGTATCAAATCCCTCTGCAATTTCTCAATTTAAATATTGGAGGATACGCCCTGTGGTTACCAACATTTAAACACTGTTCAAATCTATTTGTAACACTTCTAAATGTTCTTGTCAAGGTTCATTAGCCTTCCTTTTCACCTTCCCCCTAAAACTGAAGCATATCAACACATTGTTCCCTTTTATACTGATGTTCCCCCTTGTACTGAATCCTATTGAACCCCCCAAAAATATGTCTTCTCAACCAAAAACAAGTTACAATCAGAAGAAATTTACATGTTGACTCCTGGATCATCTGCTCTCACATGTATATAACAACTTGTCCTCTTGTTTTGATCTCCTACAAATTCATTTACAGTCACAAGGTTTCCATCTCAACTAATGTTCCTCTCAAACTGCAGACTAATGCTGCATACAAAATGCTTCATTTTTGTTCAGAAACCTCAAGAAAACTGCTTTTGCATCTTTTTCTTTTGTAAAACTTTTTTATTTTACTTTTGCCTTTAAAACCAGAGTTTCCATAATGATTACTTTTACAGGGGCAATGAGTTAATTTAATGTCCTTCTATGTAGAAGGTGTTTCAAATGGAGAGGGGTTGGACCTCTTCAGCGATTCAACCCTCCTCCATATTCCTCAACTCACAACAAATTTTCTCCTACATATAGCCCACAAAACAGACAAATGTCTTAATTTCAATGAGGTGTTTGAAATAGAAAAAAGTGGCATCTCATCACATGGAAGAGAGATGCTACATTTTTCCACTTCTCTCAACTCATTGAGAAGCCTCCTGATGTACTAAGCAAGATGCCTCCAACACCCAACTGTATTTAGGCTTTCTTAAAGAAAAGTCTTGAAATGGATTTTACATTTCCCCTTGTTTAACCTCCATTACATGCTTCATGGCTCTTAGTTTCAACCACAAGCCATTTACTTACATGTTTCAAAACCCTCTATAATTCCACAATTTAAATCTTGGAGTATGTGCCCCGTGGTTCCAAACATTTACACACCTTACAAATCTACATGTACCACTTCTAAATGTTCTTGTTGAGGTTCATAATCTTTCCTTTTCACATTCCCCCTAAAACTGAAGCATATTGACACATTGTTTCCTTCTAAACTAATGTTCTCCATTATACTGAAGACTATTGATGCTCCCAAAAATTATCAGTCTTCATCTGATAATTTTGACATGCAATCCAATTCAAAGTTGAAATTATAATGAGAAATTTCTTCTCTTAACAAAGACTTATACTTCATCATCATGAATTTTTTAGATGATTATATCATTAGTGCATTGAGTGGAACAACTCATATTCTTGTGCTAATTTCTAAACAAACACTTCAATTTAACTTTCAAATGCACTGGTTATCATGTTGGAGCATATACATGGAACTTCGTAATTTAGATACATTTTCACATTTTTTGTTGGATCATGCCTATAGATCAGGGATTTGGAGCAGAGCCAAGCCCAAAATTTTTTGCTGCCTTGGCTCCAGGCCTGAAGTAAAATTTGAAAAATTTGGGGATACCCCCCCCCCCCCCCCCAAATGTGACTGTTTGGCTGGCTCCAGTCAACAAAACTACTGCCCCTCCTTTCAAGGCAGTCAAGTCCTCAAATCCTGATCATTCTTCCTCTTGTTGCTCAAATAATATTATTAGGTTGAGAGAGGGGTTATCCTGAATTTTTTCTCAAAAACCTCAAAGATGTGGATGATTGAGTGCTACACAAGTACCCCATGGTTAAGTTGTATTTACTTTTCAATAAATTCTGAAAAAAGGATTAGTTTGTGAGATATATGAATTACAGCAATTTGGAAAGTTGAGAAAAACCCCCTCCTACATGATAGTTTGGCTGGTGTCAGCCAGCAGTTTCCCTCCCCTAGAATAAGTAATCCACAACTTACTGGAAATATGCATCCCCTTGTTGCTCTGCTGCAGTACAGGTGGACACTTCATACTCCATAGTCTGCACCAGTGTTCCTCAAACATTTTTGGCCCACAGACCAGATTTTCAGAAAAGAAATGTTTGTGTACTGGCGCATTTCAAAAATAATTCCTGCACACTGGCAAAGTTTCATAACATTTTTGAGGACTCTAAAATGTTTTGCTTGAAAGACTTCATGGGGGGTATTTGAAAAGTAAGTGCTTGATAGAAAAAATAAAGCCAAGAACCAATGACGCAGCTAAAGTACAATTGAATGTCTTCAAAATATTACAAAAGACAGCTTGGAGATGGGCTTCTCTGTATGAAAATAATTAAATTCAACAGGTGTAATTTTGTTTGAAGCGTTATTAGAAGAAAATCTCACTTCTCTTTTTCATCATATAATTCAAACTGTGATTATCCTTCTGAAATTTCATACAAAATAACAAACTTCATTGCTCATCATGAGTTATTATGCTGAGAAAAATTTCCTGCAGACTCGCAAAAAACTTCTGCAAACTGATGCTGGTCTGTGGACCATGGGTTGGGGAACACTAGTCTGTACATGACAATTGAGGGGACCCAAACAAATCTTATTCAGATGATTTTTTAGAGAACCTCATCAAGAAAAGTAGTGGCCCATTTGGGCCTCTACCTATATTATAGCTGAATATAATTTCACAGAGATCAGAATTTCTAAACCCTATTTATATGATTTTTTTTATTAAATTTGTCAGATTTTCCAAGTCTGTGAAAATTATTGAAAATGTGTATCGCCAAAGCACAGATATAATCAAAGAAAAAATTGCATATAAATTGATTACTGCTGAAAATTAGTTTTTAAAAATAAAATTGTTGTGGCATTGTTTGTATAGAATACGTGCTGGGACCAAGAATGAAATTGTATTGCAAACATTTTTTTTTTAAGATTCATTGTTATGGGGAAAAGAGTCTGGAGCTCCGGAGCACTGAAGCAGAGCACCAGCCGGAAGCAGGTGATTGTGTAGGCAGCGGAATGGAGAGAATACACATACAGTACTGAAGTGCCAGGAGGAATGAGGTTTATATCAATCCATAAGGGATTATTTGCACTTACATTGGATCACAAATTCCAGCCTCAAAATCATACTTTGAATCTACAAGCATGATATTTTTCCTGAAACATTTAATCCGTTGATGAAATTTTAGTTTTTTATCCCAGGAATTCAACCTGGAACCCACAGTTCGTTAACCTTGGATCCACTATACTGATTTCGTTCTAGGCAGACCCAGATGTCGCCAATACATTTGATTACTCTCCATTCTAAATCTTGTCCTGGAGAACAGCTGGACAACCGACGTCTCAGCTCGAATAATAAAAAAATGTTCACTCACCCAAAGTGTGATTTTCGTAAGTGACGGGCGATGATCCAGACATCCAACCAGGAAGGGCGACGTTTCTCGATCCTCAGACGCACGACGCACAAGCCGTTGAAGTTGACAACACTGAACAGGGGAACCCGTTGGCAAGAATGAACAGGGGAACCCGTCGACAACACTGAACAGGGGAAACGCGAGATGCGGACGTAGACTTCAATTGCCACTAAGTCCGAGCGTCCAAATGTTCGAACTCACGTCGCGATTAAAACGCACTTCAGCCGGAATATTTCTCAACTGGTTCTCCTGTAAATCAACAGGAAAGAAAAAGTAAAGTTACGCAATAACGGAATTATTAGTTTTGTACTGCAAAATATCCAATGGATGCACAGTAACACTTCACACTTCACTGATTCATTTCACATCATGAAATGCAAAGTGAGTATTCACTGAATACCACATTCAAGGCATTTTTTGTCCAATGCGGAGATATGATCGAAGTACAGAGAAACCACAGAATATGGTCACTTCAAAAAAAAAGTAGGGAGCAGGAAAATTCATTCAATTCGAATATTTGGGCAGGGGTTATATTCTGTCCAGCAGAAGTGGAAATATTATCTAAGTACTGCACAATTCATCAAATACAAGGTATGAAAATTCACTGAATTCCACAATGCAATGATTTGGTTCAATGAGATTAAAAAAATTATTCAGATTCAATACAAATGAATATTCACTTCAAGAAGAAATGGAGAGCATAGAAATCCTTTGAATGAAACAATTCTGTTATATAGATAATTCTTTCCAGCAACACTAGTTCTTTATCACAGAAAATTTTCAAAAAATATTCACTACACTTTGAATGATGGAGTCTAAAAGCATTACTCAATTGCAGTGCAATAATTAACCCAAAAGATCACTCAACCATTTTGTATAAACTACTGATATTTCCACATTTCCACAAGGCACCTATTTTTCAAGAACAACAAAAAATACTCAAATACTTGTACAGTGAAATTAATTGATCAGTTCAAGAAGAAATTGGAAGTGGGAAAATCCCCTAAATTCTCGGATGGAGACTAAATTAATTCTTTCGGACGCCAATGTAACCAATTAAGAATTCAACATGAACTAACCAAACATATCACCACACTTCAAAAAAATCGGAATCACCAACTAATCAGTCCAACACGAGTGAAAATATCACTAAAATACAGTGCAATGAAAACACCAAAAATGCAACCTGCTATAAAATAGAAGCACCTCAAATTTGTCAAGTTCCACAATAAGGCACCCAAGCCCCTTCAGCGGCAATGAAGATTATAAAAATACAGTGCAAGGAAATATTCACTCCAGGAAGGAACACCAGTGCACAAATCCCACGAAGTCCACTAACACCGGACAGAGATGAATGCGGGAAACACCAACAGAAATTCTATTCAGGTCCAAGAGCAACCGTTAACCACCCCTTTCTAAAAGCAATTGACCCCCAAATCCTTTCATCCACATAACTCGACCTCTGTACCAATGCCACTCTCCAAGGTCCAAGGGCAACAGTTGACTGACCTTCCGAAACAAGAAAAGGAGGGTGACTTGAATTGTACAAAGGATAATCCTGGATTCCTTTCTCCAAAATTTCTTTGTCAACTGCCATTCATCCTGGTTTCCTGTTTCCTCTCCTCAAGGAACTTCCAGTAATTCTTTGCTACAATTCGAAATTAGGGCTTTTGAACAATGACGGCAACCAGAAAATCAACAAAGAAAATCGAATGAGAGATATGCAATAATTCTGATGAAAATTTCGGAACAAAGCAAGTCATCATCCATGCAAGATACATGAATTGCCCTGAGGCATAAACTTGAGTGGCAAAAAATAGGGTTTTGCACTTGGAACTCATTTTTGAAACTGCTTTGGCCGTTTTCTTGCCCTGCACTCTAGGAATGAGCACAGATGTATCCTTTCAAGTGATTTCAGCCCACAGTTTTTCATTTCAGATTAGTACTTTTGATATTTATTTTGATGCAGGTTGATAAAAATACATATGGTCGCACAATATTTTGAACCAGTCTTCTCCAAGGACATCAGTCTGATTTAATTAATATTTTCATGAAATCGGAAAAGAAGAACAATTTTGGCAGACAGTTTTGCTGAACCACAGCCATCAGCAAATAGAAAGAATTTTTGAGAATTGTCCATGAACAACTTCGTATTCTTTTCAATTATGATTCAAGTTGAAGAAAAACAAATCCTTCATGCACAAATAAAGAAAATACGTCGTTAGGATAAATTTAGCTTTTAAAAATCAAGTTTTTAGGCTGTGTAATCCAGATTCAAGTTCCTACACTGAACGCCACAGTTCAAAATGCTTAATACAGTAGTTTCTCATCAAACATTTTCGAAAAAGTGAAGTGCTGAAATGTACCAATTACGCCTTACCTGCAAAAAAACTTTCTATATTTCTATGAGTTTGACTTCTTGCTTGCGCAAATAAAAGGGGATACAATTGATGATGCAAAATAAAAAACAAAATCAAACTTGTGGTTCAGTTGCAAATTTGTTACTTAAATTTCCAAAGAAAGGTGAAAATGCTCGTAATATAAGATTTATAGCAATGAAGGAATTGCACACAGTTAGTTATGCAGCATGTCTGAAGATAAGGAGTCCTCTTGTGAGAATCATGACAATACTGTACACCGTTACTTGAAATTTGGCTTCAAAAATGGGAATTTCTTGGTTCAAAATGAAGGACAGTAAACTGGAATCTTGGTGTGCTTGTGGACACTGAAGTCCTGGTGGACTCTCCTCAACAAAAAACAAGGGAACAGAAAAAATGTGGCCTAGAGAAGATTTCCTTGTAAAGAACCCATATATAACATGAGTAGGAGAGATCCCTAAGGGACCAAGGAAAACAATTTGCCTTACAGATAAAATTCTTTAGGAGACAGTCAACATGTATGAAGATTTATCTTGTGCATTCAAACCAAATATTACAGGTCTACGGCTTTGCACTGGATGGTGTGCATGCACTTTCATGTGGTGCACAAACTCTTGAATTTGAACATGTCTTGCAACTGCATACTTGAGCATTTTGGAGGAAAGAGCAGCGTAGAAAGGATTCATGGACATAGTTACACAATACATTTTTAATAATCAGAAAATACTGTGCTTGAATTTGAAATGCGCTGGTGCTTGAACACCAAATAAAATGAACCAGTGGATATACAGTATTAGAGAATCAGATGAATCGGGCGTGTCAGTGGTCTGCTAAATGTTCAAGCAAATGAAAATTATGATTCTGTGTTTTGGAGTGGAACACCTAATCAAAATCTAATTTTTCAAAATCAAATCCCAGCAAACTTTGGAAAATTCGAAGAACAATTCAATGTGAATCAGACAAGTGGATGCGTGAACTAATAGTATGAACCTGTTACTTGATGTAAAACAAATTGTGAGGGCTTTGGACATTCAATGAATTTTGGAGAAGTTCATCATAATCCAATGCAATGCAATTCTTGACTAAAGGCAGCCCTGAAATTCAGGAACCACTCATTCAAGAACACAAAAACGGCACACTCACAATTTAAACACAAAAAAGTCACTGGATAGGTACTCCACACATTCTTCAAAAGGTGATTCCGCAAGCCATTGCTCATCCAGAACTGCGAACTTGGACTGTGAAGAAAAGGTAGAACGCACTCCGTCACATTTGTGCCAGAAAATTCCGAAGGAAACCAAATCTTGCCTAGCAAAAATTTGCTCTACTAAAAATTCGGTTTACACCAATACTGCTAGTAATGTATTGCCCTCCGCTGATCATTACAAGTTTTTCATGCACCCAGAATGCTTCTGAGATAGATTTCTTGAAATATCTAAAATATTCTGTATGAAATTAGGCTGAATAATTGAGACAAACGAGAAAATTTTAAAAATACTGAATAAAAACGTGCCCAACAAGTTATATACCTCAGCATCCCAAAATTTTTAATTTAGCCCCAAAAAAATTCAGTTCACTCCGCTGAAGTCGCGTTTGGTTTTCGCAAAATGTTCTGCTTCATGCGATGCACATTTAAAGAAAAAAATCCTGGGTACAGACCATCAATCAACAAAGCAAATCTTGAGGTCAGTGAAAACTTCGAATAGTTGACAAACCCTGCTGGAAACTCTTCAAGGGCCACAACACCAGCAACAATTTGGCATTGACGCATAACTTACAAAATCACTCTGGACCAGATTTCAAGACTGCAGTGGACGTCAACTATCATTACAGGTCTCCAAGCTGGAATAATTTTCAGCTTTGAAATAGTCAATTGATTCTAGAAACAACGGCATCCCCTTTCAAGTTGTCATCTTCTCCATTCTCCTTTATAACTAGACAAATGAAGTACATTTCCAATTTCCTCTTCATTGGTTAGCTTCTCAGAAAGTTACACTGACTGAAGCCAAATGATGTTAATCTTTCTAGCGCTTCACGCATGAAGAACGTTTTTTCCATCTCGCGGTCAGGTGCCGGGCATCCCCTGCACCTTTGTCAGTGATCGATAGGAAAAACTTCACAGCTACTCCTTCGTGAACCCCTTTGGAGCAGAAGGGCTGAAGGAAATAGGGCTGCCCGGCAAACAAAGCGCTTTGTCCAAAGAAGACCTTCAGACATGAAAATAATTCAAGAATTTTAACTCAATTCTAAAATTGAATTGTATTAAAAATCGGTTAAAAATTATAAGTTATCTAAAAATTAATTAATTGTGGCATTAAATTCCTTTACAGTGCATATGTTATCTCAAACAATGTTCCTCTCAAACTGCAGACTAATGCTGCATACGAAGTGCTTCATTCTTGTTCAGAAACTTCTAGAAAACCCCCTTGCCTCTTTTTCTTTTTAATTTCCTCTTCATTGGTTAGCTTCTCAGAAAGTTACACTGACTGAAGCCAAATGATGTTAATCTTTCTAGCGCTTCACGCATGAAGAACGTTTTTTCCATCTTGCGGTCAGGTGCCGGGCATCCCCGGCACCTTCGTCAGTGATTGATAGGAAAAACTTCACAGCTACTCCTTCGCGAACCCCTTTGGAGCAGAAGGGCTGAAGGAAATAGGGCTGCCCGGCAAACAAAGCGCTTTGTCCAACGAAGACCTTCAGACATGAAAATAATTCAAGAATTTTAACTCAATTCTAAAATTAAATTGTACTAAAAATCGGTTGAAAATTATAAGTTATCTAAAAATTAATCAATTGTGGCATACGTGGAGTAATTATTCTTTCTAATTAAGCAACGCGAACAACATAAAATGAAAAAGCACGTTTTCCTGACTCACCAGCAATCCTTCATGAGCTCTCTTCAAACTATCTCCAATGTGTTCCATAATTTTTCCCATGAGAACACTCAAGTTTGACGATCCATTCATCTGAGGAACATCCGTGCAAGCATGGCGCAATTTCCGCAAGAAGTCCTGGCAAACGCATTCAGACACTTGCTCACAGCGCAACAATGCAACCCGCAATACGAAATCCATCCCCAGACTGCATAATGAGAATGTTGCGAATATCATCGCCGAAAATACAAGTTACAATGCGACTGACTCACCGTCCAAAGTCAGTTCCAGGCACAAGCTGGCTCAGACCTTGTAAGCGCCTGTGGAACCTATCCAACCCTTCAACCAGGATATCACAAGAGCCTTTTGGATCACGGCAAGCCTCAATCGCAGCCCTTTTCTCCACACAGAGTAAATATCTCTTCATCAAGGCATCAACGAGTATCTTGAGCTTTTCGCAAGCGATTTGATTCGGTCTGAAAACAATTCATCAAAACATGAGAAAAATTATATCTGGGATCTTCCTTTCTCAAGCTACCGTCTTCAAGCTTCGTCATACACGTCATATTATCTGTACAATCAGATCAGTTTCAACTAGTTCGGATTTCACATCTTAGTACCGTACTTAATCCATTTTCTCAGGATCATGTCAAACCATATCAAATATCTCAGGATTCATATCAAACCTTACTGGGGGTTTGTCCGGCTACAGCTTGATTGCGCCAACGTCACTAAAGCCATGACACGCACCACGGAGAACTCAAAGGCCGCGGCGCTTCCGTACCTGCCTACTCCTGCTGCTCCGACTCCGCTAGCGGAATCCCCCGCCGGGTCTTCACCAGCTCAGGATCCACCGGCCAGCAATTCACCGCGGAGCCTTCCTCCACTGGATTCACCCTCAGAGACGACACCCGGGAACCAGTGGGATGCTATCCCGCTACCTACGCTACAGTACCTGGTCAAGGCCTATCGACTAGGCTCACCAGCTGGAAACAACCGCTCAGACTTTGTTGTTCTTCTGGATACCAACCGCATCCCACGGTCACTTGACGCAGGCTGGATACCACGCCCGGGATGGCATCTTTGCCTGCTTGATCTACAAATTACATTGTGGACCCCACCCGGTCACCAGGAGATCATTGTCGCAAGTCCACCTCCAGCAACACTTGTGAGTCAACCCCTGCCTTACCAGTACCAACGCAAACCGCAGCTTTCAGATCTACCTTGACAATGCGACGCGGAGACCTTCCAGGACTACGCGGATCAGCTTCGTCAAATGCCGGCAATTGACCACGTCTCGGCGGACACAAAGGTGTTGTACTCTGATCCAAAATGCGCCATTCAAAATCCTACAAATTCCTTTATGGTCACAATGTTTCAATCTCAACTAATGTTCCTCTAAGATTGCAAACTAATGCTGCACACAAAATGCTTCATTTTTGTTTTGAAACCTTTAGAAAACCACCTTGCATCTTTTCCTCTTATATGTCTTTTTTATTTTAGTTTTGCCATTAAAACCATAATGATTACTTTTACAGGGGCAATGAGTTAATTTAATGTCCTTCTATGTAGGAGGTGTATCAAATGAAGAGGGGTTGCACCTCTTTAGAGATTCAACCTTTCTTTGCATTCCTCAACTCACAAACAATTTTCTTCTACATTTAGCCCACAAACCGATACTGTCTTTATTCCAATGAGGTGTTTGAAATAGGAAAAAGTGGCATCTCACCCCATGGTAGAGAGATGCCACATTTTTCCATTTCTCAACTCATTGAGAAGCCTCCTGCTGCAATAGGCAAGATGCTTCAACTCCCCACTGTTTTACCCTTTCTTACAGAAAAGTTTTAAAATGTGTGATACATTTCCCCTTGTTCAACCTGCATTACATGCTTCATGGCACTCAGTTTCAACCACAAGCAGTATACATTCATGTTTCAAAACCCTCTTCAATTCAACAATTTAAATCTTGGATAATCCACCCTGTGGTTCCAAACATTTACACACCTTTCAAATCTACATGTACATCTTCTAAATGTTCTTGTTGAGTTCCATTATCTTTACTCTTCACCTTCCATTGAGAAGCCTCCTGAAGTACTAGGCAAGATGCCTTCAACTCCCCAGTGTTTCACACCTTTCTCACAGAAAAGTTTTAGAATGTATTTTACATTTCCCCTTGTTTAACCTGCATTACATACTTCATGACTCTTAGTTTCAACCACAAGCAGTCTACATTCATGTATCCAAACCCTCTGCAATTTCTCAATTTAAATCTTGGAGTATACGCCCATTGGTTCCAAATATTTAAACACCATTCAACTCTATATGTAAAACTTCTAAATGTTCTTGTTGAGGTGCATTAGCTTTCCTTTTCACCTTCCCCCTAAAACTGAAGCATATCAACACATTGTTCCCTTTTACACTGATGTTCCCCCTTGTACTGAATCCTATTGAACCCCCCAAAAATATGTCTTCTCAACCAAAAACAAGCTACAATCAGAAGAAATTTACATGTCAACTCCTGCATCATCTGCTCTCACATGTATATAACAACTTGTCCTCAACTTTCTATCTCCTACAAATTCCTTTACAGTGCATATGTTTCCATCTCAAATAATGTTCCTCTCAAACTGCAGACAAATGCTGCATACAAAATGCTTCATTCTTGTTCAGAAACTTCTAGAAAACCCCCTTGCCTCTTTTTCTTTTGTACACCTTCTCTATTTTACTTTTGCCTTGAGAACCAGAGTTTCCAAAATGATTACTTTTACAGGGGCAATGAGTTAATTCAATGTCCTTCTATGTAGGAGCTGCATCAAATGAAGAGGGGTTGCACCTCTTCAGAGATGCAACCCTCCTTCCTATTCCTAAACTCACAACAAATATTCTTCTACATTTAACCCACAAAACAGACTACTGTCTTTATTCCCTTGAGGTGTTCAAAATAGAAAAAAGTAGCATCTCATCCTATGGAAGAGAGAAGCCACATTTTCCCACTTCTCTCAACTCATTGAGAAGCCTCCTGATGTACTAGGCAAAATGCTTCAACTCCCCACTGTTTTAACCTTTTCTTAGAGAAAAGTTTTTGAATGTATTTTACATTTCCCCTTGTTTAACCTGCATTACATACTTCATGGCTCTTAGTTTCAACAAAAAGCAGTCTACATTCATGTTTCAAAACCCTCTACAATTTCTCAATTTAAATCTTGGAGTATATGCCCATTGGTTCCAAACATTTAAACACCATTCAAATCTATATGTAACACTTCTAAATGTTCTTGTTGATGTATCCTCTACTTGCCGGCAACAATCCCCTCCAATTCAAAACGCTCTGGTGATGCAGATCTGGCTGGCCTCCTCAAAGTCTATAAGTGAGAAATTTGACAAAAATGTTGAAACATTCATTTTTGTGCAAAAATGGCACTTACCTGAATGAAACGGCGACGAATGCAATTATAAATCCAATTAATTGCAGACATTGTCAATGACCCCATTATTAATCCCAAAATTAGGATCAATAATAGTAAACCCAATGAAACGTGTGCAATTACCGGATTGAAATTTGTAGTGCCTGCCAATATTGTTTTTTTATGTCCGTGATGGATTTGTTGGTAAATGATTGCTTTTTGACAATCGCGAGTGTTGGATGAGGATATGTCATCTCCTCCACTTCACTGCAAACAACTTCAAAAGAAACCATCCCACCGTTGTTGCTGTTGACCGGGAGCTGCAGTTGTGAAAATTGGATTCTCCACAACCACCGGCAACGGATTGGCCAAATTCACTTGGTACACCTGCCTCCTTGCGTGCTGGGAGCCCCAACACAAGAAACATCTCCACTCAACAAGATCACCTACAAATCACTCATTTATATTATTCTTGCAAATTTATAGATGTGATTGATAATTACCTTGATCTGATTGAATGATGCACATGTGAAATCCAGTACATCCCCAATTAATTTGACAACTCCGTCATGAGCAAAGGAGTTTTGAACACCGTCCTTGCATAAGTCCTCACAGTTCCAATTTGAACCAATTAATTCGCAATTTGGACTATCACCATTAGTATTATTAAAAGGATAAAAAATAATACAAAAGGCAATAATAAGACAACCTTTTTGCAATCAGATTTAAAACTTTTAAACTTGTCTTCGGTACACATGTTCTCTCCCCAAAAGCTGTGATCAGAATGCCAAAATACTTTGAGTGAAAAAAAAGCAGAAAGCACGGCAACCATTTTTGCATAGGGATACAATTGTATCACCTTTCTGGTCCATTGAAAAGGGTGAACATTGTTGCGTTTTCCACACTTTGATCAAAGGGCACTTCATGGTTCACTGAATTTGGAAAAAGCAGGCTTTTTCCAGTTACGCCGGGAGAAGGTTATCATGCCCTTAATATATGACCCTAATTTCATGAAAGCCCCTGGTGGCCCACAAGGACCAAGCGCACCTGCTCATCAATGCAGGATGGCTTCATCTCGTGCAACTCTTTTTCTTGTACATGCATATCTGATCGAGACTCAGATGGGCTGAATACATTAGTCCAAACCTGTTGTCAATCCCCTTTCCCCCTTTTTATTTGATGATCCAGACATCGCCCCCAAATTGATAGAAGCCCTTTCTCTTCCTTATATTTCTTCAGTGGTTGATACCCTCTTGAGGAGAAGAGTACATCATAGGATATGTATTGATGGAAATATACATGTTGGTTGAGTAAGAATCATTATACATTTATTTCCACTTAGCAACTGTGTGTTGCTGGTTCAAGGCGCGCCTGACTTAAAGGAGCAAATTATATAAGTCAAGCAGGATTTGGTGATCTTCTTAAAAGTTGGTAAATCCAAGTATTATCGATTTACTGTAAAACCCATTCTGTAAGAGAACAAACCAAAGCATATCAACACATTGTTCCCTTTTAAAATGATGTTGCCCCTTTATACTGAAGCCTATCAAACAAAAATGTGTTGTTTTATCCAAAAGAACTCCACAATCGAAATAAATTTACTTGTCAACTTCTGGATCATCTGCTCCCACATGTTTACACAAACTTTTACTCAACTTTCTATCTCCTACAAATTCCTTTACAGTGCATATGTTATCTCAAACAATGTTCCTCTCAAACTGCAGACTAATGCTGCATACGAAGTGCTTCATTCTTGTTCAGAAACTTCTAGAAAACCCCCTTGCCTCTTTTTCTTTTNGTGGCATTAAATTCCTTTACAGTGCATATGTTATCTCAAACAATGTTCCTCTCAAACTGCAGACTAATGCTGCATACGAAGTGCTTCATTCTTGTTCAGAAACTTCTAGAAAACCCCCTTGCCTCTTTTTCTTTTGTACACCTTTTCTATTTTACTTTTGCCTTTAGAACCAGTTTCCATAATGATTACTTTTACAGGGGCAATCTCAATTAAGTTACAGGAAGATACATCCTCGACGTAGTTTACTTTTCCCCAACGTGGAGGAGTTTCTATCTTGGGAGGACGTATAGTGAGATCAGTGTTGTTTAAAAGAAGATGTAAATTGGGTGTTAACAAACTACTGTTTTCATTCCAATGAGGTGTTTGAAATAAATAAAAAGTAGCATCTCTTACCAAGGAAGAGAGATGCCACATTTTTCCACTTCTCTCAACTCATTGAGAAGCCTCCTGATGTACTAGGCAAAATGCTTCAACTCTCCATTGTTTTACCCTTTCCTAGAAAAAAGTTTTGAAATGTATTTTACATTTTTCCTTGTTTAACCTGCATTCAATGCTTCATGGCTCTTAGTTTCAACAAAAAGCAGTATACATTCATGTATCAAAACCCTCTGCAATTTGACTTAAAATTAGAACCTCATATGCGGGACACCAAGGTTTGTAAGTTTGTGGAAAGTTTAGATGCACATTGTGAGGATTTACAAGAACAACTCCAGGTAATAGAAATGAAAAGTGGAAGGTAACTCTAGCCTCCTGACGTACTAGGCAAGACACCTTCAACTCCCCACTGTTTTACACTTCCTTACAGAAAAGTTTGAAAATGTATTTTACATTTCCCCTTGTTTAACCTGCATTACATGCTTCAGGTCCCTCAGTTCCAAACACAAGCAGTCTACATTGATGTATCAAAACCCTCTGCAATTTCTCAATTTAAATCTTGGATTATACGCCCTGTGGTTCCAAAAATTTAAACACCATTCAAATCTACATGTAACACTTCTAAATGTTCTTGTTGAGGTCCATTTTCTTTCCTTTTCACCTTCCGCCTGAAACTGAAGCATACCAACACATTGTTCTCTTTTAAGCTGATGTTCCCCTTATACTGAATCCTACTGAACCCCCAAAATATGTTTCTTTTCAACCAAAAAAACTCAACAATCAAAATAAATTTACTTGTTAAGTTTTGGATCATCTGCTCCCACTTGTTTACACCAACGTGTCCTCTAAATTTTATCTCCAACAAATTCCTTCACACCTCCACTGTTTCCATCTCAATTCATGTTACTTTCAAACTGCTGACTAATGCTGCATACAAAATGCTTCATTCTTGTTCAGAAACCTCAAGAAAACCCCATTGCATCATTTTCTTGCACACCTTTTTCATTTTACTTTTGCGTTTGAAACCAGAGATTCCATAATGATTACTTTTACAGTAGGTGCAATGGGTCAATTTAATTCCCTTCTATGTAGGAGGTGTATCAAATGAAGAGGGATTGCACCTCTTCAAAGGTTCAACCCTCCTTTTCCTCAACTCACAACAATGAACTATGCACCCATGCGGCAAACTTTAATAGTTTGTCCCATGTTTGCCTGTTATCAGGATCCAAATATAAGGCCAGATATTCATGCAGGCTGCAAACCTGCCATAAAGTGACTCAGCATTATCTCATCTATTTGAGCCATTTGACATTTGTGTCTTGAAGTTTCTTCGGCCAACATAGGGTTAGCAACAATTTTTGGCTTGGAGTTCTTGACTTGTAAAACTTTTATTTTACTCGGGGCTTCTCCCAACATCTGAAGACCAATCTTTTTTAAGCGCACTGAATAATTGAGGATGTTCTCCAAATCACCTTGCGATATCTTTTGTAGTTTTAACATGCCCAAACCCATCAGATCACTGCCATATGCCTTTTTGAGAGCTCTTACTATTGTAGGATAAGGTTGGCCTAATAACCCTGGGGTTGCATTGTTCAAAAACTCTTTTGCTTTTCCAGTGACTCTCTGGCAAATTACTGACCTCATATGCACATCAGTAACCTTGCAATTGGATAGAGCTAGGCGAACTTTGTTCCACCAGTCTACCCAAGTGCCTTTGGCTCCTGAGAACATTGGGATATTTGCCAGAATGTTATTGGCAATGTTTTTATCACCTTTACAAGCACTGGAATCACGTAAAGTCTTCATGTTAAAAAAGACTACCTTGTCCTTTGTTGGATTGTCCAGCTGATTCAGAGTAAGCTCTCTTGATTGTAGTTGGGTTTTAATTCCTAAGGCTTGTCCAACCTCAGCTTTTCTCTGTTTGGTCTCATCTTTCAAGTGGGCAGCAAACAACAACAACTGAGTGGTCTCTATAGCAAAAGTGCTTTTGTTCAGCACTGCTAAGTTGGGAGTGAGAGACTCTATTATCGAATT
Organism: Notodromas monacha; assembly: GCA_905338405.1. NCBI lineage: Eukaryota > Metazoa > Arthropoda > Ostracoda > Podocopida > Cyprididae > Notodromas > Notodromas monacha. The sequence continues at coordinate 7,150 of CAJPEX010000034.1, read as the reverse complement.
GTAACTCTTACGCTGGTTGGTACGGAACTCAATCTCTCTAGTTAGAGTGGCTCTAATTTCAGAAGAAGGTCTAGGCTCAGCATCTCTTAGTGCTTTGACTTGGACGTTTTCTGCCTGGAGTAACCTTACTAGTTCAGTTAAATATCCGACCAGAACTTCCAGAGATTTGTTTGCTAATCTAGCCCTGTGGACACTGGGGAGTTCATCTACTTTTGGGGTAGGCAATGACATGGTTTTTTGCAAGAGTTCAGTTGTCTAAAACACTTAGCTGACATAGTCACTCTTTAACACTCTCACTTTTGCGCAGGGGATCCCTTTTTCAATGACAACTAGTGACTTAAGTTAACTTTTCTCTTGACTGGGTAAAAAAGTCTTTGTTAAACAAGTTCTGTACACAACTCGTTGGTGAGAACCTTAAATTGCTGATCCGCAATTCAACAATTAATTTTCTCTAAAAGCACTTTTTCACCTCAGTCTCTTTTTCTCGTCTGATTTGTTCAACCTTTTTGCACTAACGTTTGCGTCACCTGCAAGAATCAGTACACTTGGTGCACTTAAAATGCAGCAACTCTACGGATCCACCCCCCCAGAAAAGAAAACTACAGCTGCGCCAAATTTGTTATCCAAAAACTATTTTACAGAAGTTGGTGATCAACCATGATCAGTCGTTGCAAGCTACTTCTTAATAATTAGAGGAAAAGGGGATTGGAGATTTAAATCGTTTTCTGCAACTTTCAAAGGAAACACAAAAGTTACTCCGTGAGAGTATTTCAAGTAATATTTCATTCTATCTTCACACACAGTCAATACAATGATTCTACAGAGAGCAAAGCGGCGTAGACTCGGAGTTCGGACAAGGTCTGGTGCGGTAAACTTAATGCAACATAAAATGCACCTGCATATATAGCTTCAGCTGGCCAAGGTCGGAGAACGTGCATAGAAACCAATTCGGATCTGGGACATCACGCTTTGTTTATTTGAAGGGAGGAAGCGTGAGTGCGGTTGGGAAAGTATTCTGTCAACAACGGGATTGTAAAACATAATTAATAGTGCACCAGGCGCAGCAAGCAGAGCAGAAATACATTAGCTTGAAAGGGTTGTGCGTAAAGTGAAGGGTGTTGTGGTCATTAATTTGACTACATGTGCTTGAAATAGAAAAAAGTAGCGCCTCACTCCATGGAAGAGAGATGCCACATTTTTCCACTTCTCTCAACTTATTGAGAAGCCTCCTGGTTGTTAGGCAAGATGCAGTCAACTCCCCACTGTTTTACACTTTCTTACAGAAAAGTTTCAAAATGTATTTTACATTTCAGCTTGTTAAACCTGCATTACATGCTTCACAGCACTTAGTTTGAACCACAAGTAGTCTATATTTATGTTTCAAAACCCTAAGCAGTTCAACAATTGAAATCTTGGAGTGTGGGCCTGGTGGTTCAAAACATTTACACACTTTACAAATATACATGTACCACTCATAAATGATCTTGTTTTCGTCCAATATCTTTAATTTTCATCTTCCATTGAGGAGCCCCCTGACGTACTCCGCAAGATGCCTTCAACTCCACAAATTTTAAATGTGGACTTCTACAACCCAACATGAAGTGTGTGATAAGATCCTTCCTCAACCAGCCTATAGAGTGGAATGAATTCCCACCCCAGAGCAACGAAGGATTGCATATTGCCTCTTTTAGTGAACAGTTTGTAAACCCCAGCTAGGAAAGGAGGCATTCTTGCCCAAGGATACTGAACAAATCCCTGTCAAGGACTGAAGGTCTACTTCTAAGAAATGCACAAATTGCAAGGCATCTTGCACACATCATGAAAAGAGGGAGCTTAAACCTAGGAGATTATGGCAAAGTTCTACAGAGTTCACTCATCAAAATGAAAAAGTTTTTGATGCAAAAGGTTACACTGTACATGTATGATCCTCCCAGGCATGTGAAAATGAAATTGTATACCCTTATATACATGATAACATATACTGAGAACTTGCTGGTGAAGATCCTTGAATGAAACTTGTGAGGAATCTTCTTGAGTAGCCCAGATCCCCAGGTATCCCTGCTCGCCCCAACTTATTCACCAATTTGAAATCTCTGACAGATACTATTTTCATTTATAACAATATGATGTTATTTATCCATTTATAGTACGTCTGTGGTGGAGGATGATCGCGAACCTTTTCCAACTCACATTTAACCTTGCGTTCAAAGACTAAACCCAGCCCTTCTCAAAATGACGTGAGTGTTAACAAAGTTTAACAGGGCGTGATTACCACCAGGTCGTAAAACGAGTTTCTTAAGACTACCCCAACTTTATTTAAGCCAGTTTACCCAAACCCATCTCCAGCAGAACCATATTCCTGGGCAGCCGGAACCTCATCCAATTCTTGCAGCAGATTCCAAAGGACAAAAGAAAATTATGGTAATACAATTTTTATTTCATAATGTTTCAGTATTATTCAGAGTATGTCAAATGTGGTGCTCTGGTAAAAAAATGCATGATTTTTAATTAATTTGCTCGGTTTCTTATACACTGGACTCTTGGTTGACAAACCTCTCGGTTGAAAAACTTCTTGGCTCCCAGGAAAACTGTTTTGGGTCCCCAGATGCATCAAGGACAGGTCCAACTTTGTATATATGCGTACCAACTAGTGGCCAGTTTACCGCACTGCAGACTGGAAAGAGGACACGTCCACATTGGACTCTAGTTGGACATGTCAAAATTGGATGAGTCCAAGCCTTGTCCGCTGAGGATGCTATTGCCTTCAACTCTCATGCTGGAGGAGCAAGAATCTTGCTCATCCCGCAAAGCAAGAATTCTTGCTCAGCCTTCCTCTGCCTCCCTCTCTCCCACAGAGGGAGCCAGGCCTGCAGGAGTGTCTGGTTTCCCATCATCTTAACTTTGAAAATTTGCCAAAAATGGAATTGTCAACCAAATTTACTTTTCAAAACTGTATAACAAGCACCATGATGTTTGCTGTATTTCACATTTTTAAATTTTGAAAAAGATCAAACATTGACCAAGTTACAAGAAAAACCGTGAAACATTTTTTGAATCATAGGAGGAATGTGAAAAGTTTTGCAATTTTTGTTGTAACTTGGTCAATTTTCAAGTTTTTTCAAAATTTAAAAAGGAAAATACAGCAAACCTCATGGCGCTTCTTATACAGTTTTGAAAAGTAAATTTGGTTAACAATTCAATTTTTGGCACATTTTTAAAGTTAATATGATGGGAAACCAGACCCTTCTGCAGGCCTGGCTCTCTCTGTGGGAGGGAGGGAGGGAGGGAGGCAGAGGAAGGCTGAGCAAGAATTCTTGCTCATCCCGCAAAGCAACGATTCTTGCTTCCCTGTGGGAGGGAGGGACGGAGGGAGGGAGGCAGAGGAATGCAAAGCAAGAATTCTTGCTCCTCCCGCAAAGCAAGAATTCTTGCTTTGAGTCAAAGTGGGAATTTTAAAAACTTTGAGGCTCTTGAATTTGGACACACATTCTATACTGATCACAGGGACACATTATAGCAGCAGACACTCACACTCACAGGGTAGACACACACACAGACAGTAACACACAAACAAAGAACACAATACATGAATAAACAACAGCTGCTCAAGGATTTTAACTGCAACCCCACAACCCGGAGCCTGCAGCCTAACCAACTGCGCCTAACACACAGCATGTCTGTACATGCAGTGCTCTACAGTAATATACTGCATTTGTAGCGATAACCACCCGCCTGCATTTTCAACAGATGGTGCCCCTAAAAATGAAGAAAGGAATGTTCTGGAATGAAAGATAATACACAAGTGAATGCTTCTGTGCTCCAGGGTTTTTTTTGAAATTCGTAAAAGGAAGAGAAATACTATATATATTTATTTGAATGTTTTAGAATTTTATTCCCAGGTACTTCGCAAACAATACAAAACTATATAGACACACTATACAAGAATGTCAACAGTTAAATAGAAACAATATAATAACAAGACACAAGATAGATGTATACAACAAATGTAATATCATTATGGAACCAAATTATTGTATCTTACAACTGCATCCTGATATATAACATTGACATATGATACATTGAGAACTGTATTCCAAATAAGGTTTTATCTGTGGCCTACATGGTTTTATCAAACTGTGAAGAGGTGCAACTGGAATAACTGAAGTTGATGTAGGTTTATGTGAATCTATCTCACATTTCTTGAACAAAAGATATACTGAAATTTGCCTGATTCAAAATCAAAGATGACAGAAAGGAAAGTTTGAAATGATACAGGCTGTAAGTTTATACCACTTGACTGGGTCTTCACAAAATGAGCTATTCTGCAAATTGTTTGCCACAGGAAAAATATTTTGTTCTATACTCTGCCCAAGTGCCCAAAATTTGTCTTTTCATTTTGTCTTAGACATCACTCATTCACATAATTGTTCGCTGCTGCCTTTTTTAAATTTTATTTTGAAAGGAGCACTGAAGTGCGACTCTGAGTATGAGTTGGAGACCTACTTGTGTGACTGAGAAATGTTGACATGCAGATGAACATCACATCTTTTAACCTTCTTGAATGAAAATTTTCCCCAGTCCAACTTGAAGCTAGCAATGTAAATGGAGAGGAAAATGTGAAATTGAGTAATACTTGGGCTCTAGGTATGAGTATGAGATGTATTTGTGTGACTTAGAAATTGTGATGCAAGGATTACCACATCAACGGTTTTTGGAAGAAGGTCGACATCTTGACCCAAGAATTCTTTTGTCAATTGATTTTGGAATAAGTCTAATTCACTTTTTCCCTTCATGTACATTATTACCTTCACTTTGAACATTTTAAAAATTAAATTCAATGAGGTCAAGACATTTCAAAGCAAGAATTCTTGCTCAGCTGGGTTTTTGTCCGATAAAAATGTCTGCAAAGCATACCTAAAAACCAGGAATAAGTCTAATTCACTTTTTTCCTTTTGAGTACATTATTACCTTCCCTTTGAACATTTTGAAAATTAAATTCAATGATGTCAAGACATTGCAAAGTGAGAATTCTTGCTCAGTGGGATTTTTGTCCAATAAGAATGTTTGGAAAGCATACCTAAAAGCCAGGAATAAATCTAATTCACTTTTTTCACTTCATGTACATTATTGCCTTCACTTTGAACATTTTAAAAATTAAATTCAATGAGGTCAAGACATCTCAACGCAAGAATTCTTGCTTTGCGGGATGAGCAAGAATTCTTGCTCAGCCTTCCTCTGCCTCCCTCCCTCCCTCCCACAGAGGGAGCCAGGCCTGCAGGAGGGTCTGGTTCCCCATCTTCCTAACTTTAAAAATTTCCCAAAAATTGAATTGTTAACCAAATTTACTTTTCAAAACTGTATAAAAAATGCCCTGATGTTTGCTGTGTTTCACTTTTTTAAAATTAGAAAAAGCTCAAAAATTGACCAAGTTACAAGAAAACCCGCAAAACATTTTTTTGAATCATAGATAAATTCAGAAAAAAATACTTTTCCATTTTCAAGGTAGGCAGAGGAAGGCTGAGCAAGAATGAGCAAGAATTCTTGCTCAGCCTTCCTCTGCCTCCCTCCCTCCCACAGAGGGAGCCAGGCCTGCTGGAGGGTCTGGTTTCTGGTCATCTTACCTTTAAAAATTTGCCAAAAATTATCTTCATCAAAAATTCAATAGCAACAGTGAACAGGTGTTTGAAATGGAGCTTCCTTATTCAACCTGGAAACTTTCTTCGCCAAAAATCAACTAATTTCATCAAAACTTCTACAAAAATTGACAGTCTCTTCAGGGCTCTACAGAAAATTTTGTATGAAAGTTAAATCTCTCTGAAAAAACAAAAACAGTGAATGCTTGCATTATAGTAATTTTTCTGAGCTGGAAACTTGCTGAACTTGGACTTATCAGCTTAATTTAACGCCTGCAAATGAATCTGCAAGGCTTTTCCTACTTAAATCTCTGAAGTGCAATTGTCATTTGAGTTTAATTAATCTACACCAAGATAATCTTTTGCTTTTTGTGGGTATAAAAGTTTAGCCTAAAAGTTTATCAATGTGAGTAACTGTTTCTGAGTATCTCATGAACAAGCACAGGGTCAAATGTATGTTTTCATTGAACAACGCAAATCTAAAACTATTTAATTAAAAGTTTTGTAGAATAGCAAATACTGCAGCTGAAGTTTTAAAAATTGATTAGTCACATATACTGTATTTGATTGCCAGGAAGCAGACTCTTCCATATCATTTGATAAATAAATTAATTGCATTCAAGATTGTATCCCACAATGCACAGTGTGATGCATGCATTTCAAATTTTTTAATTTGGAATTTGTTCCTGAAAACAAGAGTTTATTATATCCAAATTCTTGTTTGTTAACCAAAGGATTTTTTGGAGACAAGAATTTGTAAGCCAAAAAGTTTTTTAACCAAGAGGTTTGTCAACCAAGAGTCCACTGTATAAAAAACCCAGCAAATTAATTAAAAATCATGCATTTTTTTACCAGAGCATTTGAAATATTCTGAATAATACTGAAACATCATGAAATAAAAATTGTATTACCATAATTTCCTTTTGTCTTTTGGAATCTGCTGCAAGAATTGGATGAGGTTCCAGCTGCCCAGGAATATGGTTCCGCTGGAGATGGGTTTGGGTAAACTGGCTTTTTATTTCAACCCCATCAGAATTCTTTGAGCAAAATGCTGGACCACCATTAGTGCGGGACAATTTGAAACAATTGTGAGTGCAGTAAAACTCTTCCCGACCCAAATCAGAAACTTGCGTTCCAATTTTTTTATTTCAACCCCATCAGAATTCTTTGAGCAAAATGCTGGACCACCAATAGTGCGGGACAGTTTGAAACAATTGTGAGTGCAGTAAAACTCTTCCCGACCCAAATCAGAAACTTGCGTTCCAATTTCCTGAGTCAGAAAAGGTTTGCAATCATCCTCCACCACAGACATACTATAAATGGAGAAATAACATCATATAATAATGATACTGCTGTAGGCGGTGCCCACAGCAGTAGTAGGGGCATTGTATCAGATGCATGGCTTGCAGAAGCGCAACTGTTGAAAAACTGCTTGCCGCATCTGAAGCCAGAAAAAACGGTGACGGAGGGTGTAGAATACAGGTTTCCAGCCTGCATGACCCAGTTGGTGATGGCAC